>JAKCPI010017173.1:0-43082 GCA_023213315.1 Euborellia annulipes
ATATAATGTAAATTATTTAATTTTTTTTCTAAAAATAAACTAAAAATTATTTTTCTATTTTTTTTTGTTTCAGGTAAGCATCACTTCAACTTAAACTTTTTGGTTACAACTGCTCCTTTATTTCGTGAGTAAAAAAACGATTTTTTTAAAACATAATTCAGTCTTCTATTCACTATCCGTTTTATTCTTATCAATATATAATTAAATCACCATTTTTTTGACATTTTTTATTTATTTAGATAATCAATTTTAGGACTATAAAATTTTTAATGGCGTCATTAATGATGGCCAACAATTAAAGAAAGATCATATAAACGTATCTATCTTCTTTTAAACAGAATTTTATTTTATTATTCATTTGTTTTATTGTTTGCCATAAGGCGAACTTCACGAGATAGTGGTTTGAGGGATGGCGAGGTGAATGGGTGGGTGGGGGGAGGAGGGTCTATTAAATGATTCAAAATTCCTTCTTCTGGATTAATTCATATTCCGTTTGGGTTGGGGTGTTGGCAAGACGTGCAAATTGGATCTGTTATCTCCCCATGGGCTGGGAATAATGAAACAAGAGCAGGAACAGTCGACCAACCAGAGTGCTGGAAGGAGGATATGGTGGAACGTAGGCTCTCATTAATCAGGGGGTTAATTAAGAGTGGGGTGGGAGACCACGTGTTTCCTGTCGAGGTTCTTTAATTTTTGTCAAATTATCATCACCTACTGGCGCCAAATATTTAAATAACTCTAGCACCAGAAAAACCATAATATTACAAATCGGAAAAAAGACAATTTTTTTTCTAAAATATCTCAAACAATAAGATCTGGGATCTAAATATTAGCTATTACCATTTTTATGGTTTTGCTCAGGGGCGCACATCTTGTGGGTAAGTGGCTGGCGACCACGAGCTACCCGAGCTGGGACAGGCAGTCCTTCAGTTCTTTAAATATCTCTCTCTTCCTTCCTCTTTTCAACAGACGTCAAACCGTTCGACGGGTCAGCCTGTCCTATTTCTTCCGGTCGTAAAAACGTAAGATAGGTTTGGAGGTATAGAGTTAGGTCCGCCGACCCCGGGACAAGGCGAGGAGAGAAGAAAAAGAAGAAGACCATTTTTATGGTTAAAAAGTTTTCCTACAACTTAGTTTTTGGAATATTTTTTCCTTCTCTACCAAAATAATGTTTTTGACATTTGGTATAATTTCAAGTTACTATTGAAAACATTATTTTTATGCGAGATATTTAAAAAAAATCCTCTTATCAATATGGCGGAGATCACAAAATTATCGTTGATTTTTTTATAAGAACTTCGTTAATTACTTATTTCATATCAAGATCAATTCTGTGATTAGATAACAATTATAATACACTGAGAAAGCCACTACAAAATCTATCATATCTTCCTCTGTTTTTCGATACGCAAAAAAATTAGTTTTCTTGTTGATGTTTTCTTGTTTCGTTAATTGTACTCGCTGGAAAATTCTTCTTTGAGATTAGATTTGACCTTACTGACTCTACAGGAACCAAGTCAAATAAGAAGCAGGTTTGGTGTTTATTCGTAAGAAAAGTATTTTCTATTGTATAGTTTTTAATTCTATTGTAATAAAGTTTTGAGATAGTTCCACAAGTTACTTTATACCTTGTTATAACGAATTTGATTCAAGTTGGAAGATATCTTCAGTTTTAAGTATAATACATACATGGCTGATCAAACAAGAGGAGGATTACGAGATCATAATTTGGTTTCAAATTCCGCTTGCCGTAAAATTACCCAACATTGCCACTATCTCCTCCTGGGTTAGATAGGTTTATCATTATCATTATATTTATAAATTCTGCTTTCTCTCGCAGAACCGTTAGTGGCGATTCTTCTTTCTCCATTCCCTCCGTCAAATCATCAATCATGTTTTTCTCTTCTTTCCCATCTTCTCTGTCCTTCTGCCGTTTCCATTCATTAAACAATTTCGTCCCAGTATGTAATCTATCCAGTTCCTTTTTTTCAGAATTATGTTTTTGAGCAGGTTTCGCTCCTCTCCTACCCTCCATAATACCTATTCATTCTTCATCTTATCTGACCACATCATATTTAACATCCTTCTCCAAATCCAAAGTTTAAAAAGTTCAATTCATTCCGGATCTCTGTTCACCAATGTCTACACAGGTCTCACAGCCATTCTCCAAACACTTCACCAATCTTATCTTCAAACCTAAGTCCATTTTATTACACTTTTTCCTGTTAAACGCATCGTTTGATATTGATATCCTTGACTTGATTTCCCTTCCAATCTTCTACCCTTGTGTTACTTCGATACCTAAATATGTATACTTTTCTACTTGCTGTAGATAGGTTAGTGGCTGTTCTCACATATGCCTTTAAGATCATTTATAATACCACGCAATTTGCTCAGGGGCCCACGTCTTGTGGGTACGTGGATGGCGACCACGAGCTGCCCGAGCTGGGACAGGCAGTCCTTCAGTTCTTTAAATGACTATCCCTTCCTCTTTTCAACAGGCGCCAGACCGTGCGACGGGCCGACCTGTCCTATTTCTTCCTGTCATAAAAACGTATGGTAGGGTTGGAGGGAAAGACTGAGGTCCGCTGACCCCGCATCGCGGGACAAGGCGAGGAGAGAAGAAGAAGAAGAAAAAGAAGATAATACCACGCAATACCATGGAGTGATATACCTCTCATTTACCTACTCCTAGAGGGCCAGTAATTTTTTACTCCAAACGGAATTTGAACCAGAGTTGTTTTGTAACTCTGGATTCGTAATCCGCATCTATAAGCCTCTTCAATATTTTTCTTATTAAATCTATAGAATAGAATAAAATAGAATGTAATGTTAACGAAAATTGATCTGATTTGTTACAATTAAATTAAATGGCATATATAAAAATAAATTGTTTATTTAGCATCTCTCTTTTCCTCTCATTTAGTTTTTTTTTTTTTTTTAATGCCATAATCAATTTGGTTTTGAAATTGGAAATTATCAGATGGATTTAATCAAATTATAATATAAGCCCAGGGTAAATATATATATGAGTTTCTCACATTCATTTAATTGGATTCATAATTATGAATGACATATTGGATATATTTATTCATCATCTTTTAAAAACATCCAATTTTTTTTTTTTTTTATATGATTCCTCTAAATTTTATTCTACTTTACTGAAAAATTTTTGTTTTCTTGTATTATTAAAACTGAATATAATCAGATGATGATCTTATATTAACACATTGATCAATAAGTTCCGGAATTAAGCAATAGATGGGATATACTCTCTACCAGTCCGCTCAGAGAATAAATAAGCTCTTTTGTCGATCTACCGGAAGTTTGATTAGGGAATTATCTTGAGATTTCTTTCTGGCTGCCATAAATGAATGTTGAAAAAAAGCAGGCATAACTCTAATAACTTGCCCAGAGAGCTTGGAATATTGCAGCAATATTGCCAATCTTGCTCAATATTGCAGTTCAAACAGCAACATTATAGCAATATTGCCGCAATAAGTTAGGCGCCGCAATAACTAGGTTATTGTGTTATGTCCGTCTATTTTGGAATATTGTCTCTGGAATATTGGCAATATATCCCAGACAGCCTGTAATATTGTAGGAATCTTACTTTGCAATATTTAACCTTGCGGGGAATATTGCAAGAACAATGCAGCAACATTGCTGCAAAATTCCTATGTCTCCCTTTTTGTAACTTACAGAAATATTGCGTGATGCAGCAATATTACGAGGATATTGAGAGTATTGCAGCAATATTACGGGAATATTCCGGCAATATTAAATGGATATTGTGAGTATTGCAGTAATATTACGGGAATATTGCTGCAATATTCACACTTCAATATTGCCACATCAATATTGCTGCAATATTGTTGCAATGTTCTCACTTCAATATTGCGCAGCGAAATTGTCGCAATGTTGCTCCAATATTGTCAATATTGTGCAAGATTGGCAAATTTGCTGCAATATTACTGCAATATTCCAAGCTGTCTGGGTGGTGGATGAGGATTACTTTCATAACAAATTATGTCAACAAGATATTTGTGTTCTTACCTGCCTATCCAATTGTAAGGTCATCTGTAAGTGAATCTAAAAAAAGTATTGATTTTTACGTACTCTATCTTGAGATTTTCTTTTTTTATTCAACCAAAGGTGTTAAAACTTGGGTTTAATAAAATTATCCCTAATTAAGAGAAGTGGGGTGGAGAAAAACAAAAACAACGCATCAACCCCATGTTTTTTTTTTTTTTGACATTTCGGACCTTGGGTGTTGGTGATAAATCAAGCGTCGTCGTGTATGGGGAGATGGCAGCCGCAACCCATGTCAGGATAAAATGTTGAATAAATTTAACGCCAGCTTAACCCAAGGTTATCCGGACCATTAGTTTGAATTAAAATGGTGGGATAGTTAACACACCGAGAGTGAGGGAGAAGAAGAGAGAACCTTAAGGTCGATCCGATGACATTTCAATTGCTTTTCTAACCCTCCCCCCTCCCCCCGCCAATCCCATGAAAATCAATTTATTATATTCTGATTTAGGACTACTAACGAGTTTGTTATTAGAGTAATAAAATCAGTGGGTTTAACTCAATCTGATCCCTTTGAATGATTCCGTATTTGAAAAGAGAAAGAGGAAATGTTTTTATTATCATTTAAATGACCTTATTTTTTTTTTTAGCATTCTCAGCAAAATCTCTTTTTAAATGATTCTCTATTCTTATTTGTTCATTGTTTGTTCAAAAAACATTGAAAAGAATAAAATTTTAAGCATTATCTTTAAATGACGAAATTTAATAACGAGAAACATTTCTTTTATTTTGAAGAAAATCATCAAATCAATGATTTCTATTATTACAGATGATTTTTAGATCCAAGGCCTTAAATATTTTTGTGGGCTGTAATTCAATGAATTTTAAGAATCCAAACATTAAGATTTCACTTTTTAAGAAACTTTTCTTTCATTAAATCTTAAATTTTTCCGGAGAGAGATTTATTTATAGTAATTTGGATTTTGACATTTCTAAGGGTATTGTTCTGAAAGGTAAAACACCATGTCAAATTCTCAAAGTATTCCTATTAACTATCAATATTTACCTTAGAAAACACATTAAATTCGAAATAATTCCTAAAATACTATTAGAACTTTTTTGGACACAGGGCGGTCATCAGCTTAGGGAAGGCACCTCACTAATTATGTTTAATGCCCCTAAGACATTTGATAGTAATAGACTAAGCCCACCTACTATATCCTCGCGGCACTGAAGATGATGCGTGTCCTATGCATCAAAATATCTGCCAAATAAAAGGACGTCAGGTGGACCGAGGGTAATATAAATCTGCTGGTTATTATTCTCCTACCCCTTTACACTACTCATCCCAGCCTACTATTTAATCTGCGTATACTATTAGAACTTTGAATGAAAAAGTTCACAACCCATAAAGGAAAATACAACGGAACGTTATTGTGCTGGAAATCTGCAAGCCTGGCTCAGACTTGGCCCAATAGGGCTCCTTTGTATTTTCCTATCTGGATATGAGAAACCTGAAAGGTCCGAAAACAGAAAGTGGGTCTTTTTGTTGCTTTTTCTATATACCAAAAAAATACAACCTTATTGAAATAAGCCTGGGCTATACTTCCAGAGCTACTGCCCAAAAGGGACCCCGTTGTATTTTTCTTTAAGGAAAGAGAAGCAGAAGAACCCACTTTCTGTTGTCAAACCCTTCAGGTTTCGAATCAAATTAAAAGAAAATCTCAAATTTAGAAGATCCCCATTGAATAGGATTACTTTGAGAATTCGGACAATTACCTTAGAAATATTGAATTTTCAAAATTCAAATTACTTCCAATACTCTCCCTAAATGCACGAATGAGATGGATGCGATGCAAGTGATTTAATTATACATATATAACCGGCAGTTAAAATTTTTCTTCTAACACTCAAAGACGGCTCACCATGTTCAGCATATATACTCTCCACAGGGCTGGTCCTAATAGCTCCCAGTGAAATTCGGATTCCATTATTCTGAACCGAGTCCAAGATCTTCTTGCTGAGGCGTATAATCAATAGTGCTACCAATCAAAGCCCGATATACCCAAAGTAAAGTTAAAGATCTGCACCTCAGTTAGTATTTGCAAGAACTTTCAATATGCCCAAGGACTTTAGACACTTTAATTTTGTTGCATTTATATACTCTAACCAGTTTAATTTCTTGTCAAAATGCATGCCTAAAAACCTAGCGGATTCTTAGTAAAAGATCGGGCTCCCATCAATTTTAAAAACAGGGTCACTATGTCCTCTCCTCAACCTACAAAAATGAACACATCGTGTTTTAGACGATGAAATTTTAAATCCATTTAATTATTGTCAATCGCCTTTTGAAGTTTAATTTTTAAGAAAATTGTGCTAACGGAACTCAAAAATATATGGCCAAATCATCCACAAACAGTGAACACTGAATTTTAGAACTCTAAGTTTTTGTAACATCATCTAAGGATATTGAGAACAAGGTTGTAAATAAAACAAACACTCCCCTGAGGGTTTCCGTTTTCAATAGAGCCATATGACCCCTTATGCCCCATTCTTGAATCAGTTCGGATTCTGATTCAGATGTCTGATTAAATTTGTTCCAAAAAATTTAATCATTATCAAAAATAATTCGAGTTCGATATATTGAATAATAAGAGTTTAATATTCCTAAAATTGAGGTCATCTAAACTTTTTTCTGGATCATTTATTTAAAAAAATGGAATCTACTTTCTCTTATTTTATATCTGAATTAAAAATAGATCAATATAATGTTTCATCTTTTTTTTTCGTTAACTTAATAAGAACATCTAATATTTAATAGCAAATTTTTTGCACGTGTTAGGGCCAACATCTGCCTGTTCTGATTCTATAAGCAGAGATGCTTTTTTTTTATTAAACTACAAAGAAGGAAAATCTCGATAACAAGCATCTCCCTTTAGAAATTGTTTATCCACTCTCCCTGTCGTTTTTACTTCTATGCCCAAACAAGAGCCTCGCTTTACTAATGGATAAGAATGGATAACTTTGAGTTAATGGAAAATAAATTAAAATATCATCCAAGGATTTTTAATAAAAAAAAAGAGACTTCAAATTAGAAAAAAAATATTCTGATACAGGCATCAAAATATTAACTTTTCAGTGATTTATTGCAGGGTTCAGATGCTATTTAGGGGTTTATTATATAAATGTTTAACTTGAATTGCTTCTATTTGCAACCGGGCGACGTTTCACATGCTAGTACTTCGAGGCCATCTACCTGAAGTTCCGCCATACTTTGTATTGATTTTCTGCAAAGATCTGGGTCAGTTGTTCTCCTCTGCCCTCCCGGCTTTTGGAGAAATTGCACTTCTAAATATGCGCATAAGTTTATTCTTTCATTTTCCTATTTTTAGAGTGACAGTAAACTTCCAATTAGTTCAATTCAAAACAAAGTTTGATCCATTTAGCTTTAAGTTAAAGGCAATTTCAGTTTCACCTTATGGTAAATTTTTTTGTAATGGGTGCATAAGGACCTATAATGACCAGTGGTTACATGCAGCAAGGAAGAATATAGTTTAACTAAAAGGGAGAAGCATAAAAGGGGAACTTAACTGAGAAGATGCCTGTTGAGACTAGACTTGAAAGTCTGAAGATTGTAGGTTTTGGGGAAGAAAAACGCAGGGAGCTTGTTCCAATCACGGGAGGTCATGGGGACAAAGGAAGATTGGAATTGACTAGTTCTATTAGTCGTGAGTTGAACAGCATAGAGATGCTGGGACCTCCCTTGTTTTCAGTATATATGTTGCCATAATTCTATCTGTGATACTTCCTACTGAAGAAAAATACTACAAGTCATTTCATTTGATTCGGAGCAAGTGCACAGTACTTGGCAACGGCTGCTGAATAAGCAGTCAAAATGTTGTACAGTATTTATATTTTTAATAAATAATTAATACAAAATGTTGTCTATAATTAAAAATTCACCTGATAATAATACTACAACTCATCTCAATTTACTGTCATGAGAGTTACTTCGAGGAATAACCATAAAATATCAGTTTCTTAAACAATGAGAAACTTTAAATATCGGAATTTGATTAAGCAACTAATTCCAAAGATGGATCATCTAAAAACACAATTTCTGCTTCATCAACATACGCCTTCTGTATCTTAAGCCATTAATATCAGAAGTAACTTTCTTGGGAGTATACGTAGATGAGTTTCTATTTCATTCCTTGACCCGATCACTGATATAATTGGATCATTTTTTGCCATGAAATGGATTTGATACTGTATGTTTCCCAAATAAGGAGAAACTAAATATTTCGTTAGACCTTACTCCAAAGATGGGATCCAAAGATAAGATGGACATAATCTAAAAACACAAATTTTTTCTCATCTGTAAAGATCTCAGCACAATAAGCATAAATACGCTTTCTTTCTGTATCTTATGCCATTAATATAAGAAGTAATTCTCATGGAATCATATGTAGATGGGTTTCTATTTCCTTCCTTAGGAAGAAGCATCACTGATAGACTGGGATCATTTTTTGCCATGAAATGAATTCGAACCTGTGTTCAACTAAGATTTTCCAGATAAACTCGTACAATTACTTCTTTATAAAATTCTTTAAATTAATTTAAAATATTTATTGAATAAAAAACAAAAAAAAAAAAATAAACACTTTCTCGTTTGTCTGTCAGAGAAGGTAAATTAGATATTGATAACCCAATTGCGAAACATACGAGAGGTTTGTTTTCTCTGTCTCGCTCTCTCTCGTCTGTGAAAAGCTCCAAAGCGGGAGGGTGAAAACTTTTTGGTGGAAAAGGGGTATTAAAATATTATTCCGTTGGTCGAGTTCTCTAATCCATTTATCTTATACATTAAGCGATTCAAATTTAATTCAATTTTATTAGATAGTATATTTATTGCTGCTCTTATCAAAGTCTAAAATAAAATCTCTTTGAATTTATTAATACAATTTATTTATTTATCTACTTTTCGCCTATCAAATAAAAGTATTGTATTACATTTTTGAAGAATTGATTTACGATAATTCATAAGATTTCTTGGAAGCAATTAAGTACATCGAGATGATGAAAATTTAATTACTATCTTCTCAGATTTTCTCGAGAACAATATTACTAAGAATTCAGATAATCAGGGATATACAATATTTCTTCGTTTTTTTTTGAAATTTATCGAATATTTCTGCAAAATGATCTAAACCATATTTTTAAGTTTGAAGGTAAAATAGACCCTCAATTTTGGTTTCGGTATAGTTTCAAATATCATCGATCTTAATCAAAATCTAGATTTAGTATCGGGAAAGGATAAGATAGAAATATATAGTTTGTTCAAGAACTGCAGCTTAATGGGGATGGAATCCGAAAAAAAGACATGTGCAGTCAAATTTTCTGTTAACGGCTGACGATTCGGCTCGAGATTTAGGCCATTTTCAGAGCCAGTTGGCAATAATCTAGTGTGTGGATTTTTTGAAACAGCGACAACTTACAGCTTCTTTATGTTTTGCTGTGAGCAGATCACATGCTAAATGTTGTCACTGTTTCGAAAAATCCACACGCTAGATTATTGCCATGGGCGTAACTAGGCCCCCCCTCCTAGAAAGCTCCCCGCCCCAAGAAAAATTGAAACAATATGGGACCTTCCAGATTCCCTGGACGATGGCTGGTCCCATGACCCCCCCCCCAACGAGGATGGTCTGCGGGGACCCAAATTTCCTAGTTACGCCCATGATTATTGCCAGCCGACTCTAAAGATGGCCTAAACCTCAAGCCGTGAGGACGAAAATTTTAATGAAAGGAAATTTGACTGCACATGTCTTGTTTATTTTTCTGACTACATCACCAGGAATATAGAGCTAAGAAAAATTTGGAATAACAAAGCTACGAGAGTGGTATGGTATTTCTTCAAAGGAATTATTCCGAAGAGCGGTGAAAAAGGCGTCATTCATCATGATGATATCCAATATCTGGAACATTTAAAGAAGAAAAATAAGAAGCTGAAATTATTTCTGAAAATAGAATCTCAAGTTGATCTTTCCTAAAATAAGCTACCCCACTGATGAAGATGAATCTTAAAGAATAGCAAAGGATTGTTCCATCGCACTGAAAAATGAAAATGCTATCGTAATTCAAAGCAAGATTTTATTGCTTCATACAAGGTGAACAGTACTTTGGTCGGTGAGAAGCTTAACAGTAGTTATAATTATTGTTCTATTTCTTTAATTTTTTTTTTCTATCAGGCACGATCTTCAATCTTTCTGCAGTATCTTCCGTCAAACCTAATTAATTTTCAATTTGAATCAACTCAAAAAAACCGGATTTCTATTACGTAGTTTTTCCGAGATTTTTTTTAAAACTAGGTATTATTGAATATAAATTTATTTGGTGGTTAAACGGAAACACAAACGTTTTCATTTTGGTTGTTCTATTATCTATCTCTATATATGGAAGGGAATGAAATTCAATTGGAATGAATATGCTCTGACAGAGATTTATTAATTTACATTTATTTATTCTTTCCTCCTCAAACCCCAATCACTCACCCATTTTGTTTCGTTTTTTTATTCAATATCAAAAAAAAAAAAACGTTATTATTTTCAAACAATTTAGAGAAAATTCTATTGAAATATTATTTTAAAAAGATACATGAATTCTATAAATTTATTACGGTACCAAAAAAAAAAAAACAATGTTTTAATAGAAAATATTTTTTTGTGAGTAACACTAGAATATTTATAAAAAAAAATATTCCATCTTTCATATAAACTATTCTTAATTATTAAAACCTTTTATTACTAGCCATCTTCTAAGATCCATAATCCGGATATTTAATCAATTTATTCCAAAAAGATCTACCAGGTGTATTATGGGGGTGGATGCTGGGGTTATTTAAAAAAAAAAGCAAGTGCTTTAAAATCAAATAAAAGAACCTAGACCTCTTAGAAATTAGTATTTAGTATTAGTAATTAGTAATTTGAGGTTACTTGTAAGTTAGTTGGTATTACCAATGGAAATAATAGAATAACATAGAAACAATCTTGTTCATTATCTTCTTTCAACGTCTTTTCCCGCGTCGCGGGGTCTGCAGATCTCGAAGATACCCAGGCAACTTAGAATATTGAATCAATATTGAAGAAACATTGCGAATCTTGCATATATTGCCAATATTCCATGGAATATTGAAGGTATATTGCAAATCTTGCAAAATATTGTCAACATTGCTGCAATATTCCAGCGGCAATATTCCAAGCTAGGTGAACATAGAAATATTGCAGCAACTTTGCTGCAATAGCTGCTATTCTTTTCTTTATACTCTAACGACTATCCAACTCTAAAATCCACATCTTGTAATTGCTGCAATATTCCTAAGTCTGCATAGCAACATTGCACGAATATTGCTGCAATGTTGTTGTTTGTGAATACTCCAATATTGTCAATATTGAGCAATATTGGCAATATTACTGCAATATTCCAAGCTGTCTGGGTATCTAGAAAAATATTTCATTAATCGATAATGGTTTTCTTCTGTAATAAAAAGAATTTCAGGTTGTGGGTTGATGATTGATTAATTAATGAAAGATCACCATACTTTGCGATACTTCTGAAGCAGGGAGAGAGAGAAGAAAGAAATTTCATCTATCATCAATACAAGAATATATAATATATTACACTATATTCTTGTATAATATATTGATTTTATTTAACCAAATAATCACCATTGAAATTAAGATGTTTTTCTGGCTCTCTAGGTTTATTAATAGGGTGATCTTTTTACACGTTAGCTATCTATGTAATCACCTCAACTTTGTATGTGTATCTGTGTGGGTGGATGGGATTTCAAATAAATGAGATCTCTTAACGGCGGAGTGCGAATTACTAGGAAGAGAGAGAGAGATCGAGGGAAATCACCCACCCTCTTCCTCCTCCTCATTCAGATTGTAAATTTGTTTCACCTCATTCCTTTTCTGTTCTAAAAAGGAAAAATCATCTTCCTCTTGGGGGGAATCAACCTTCCTTTCTTTTCTTTTTTTTTTTTAGTCACGGAGTTTTTGTCTTAAAATATATTTCTCTTCTTGATTATGCCTCTTTTATTTATTTATTTTTTTAACTTGCATTTCTTTATCTGTCAAGTAAATACAAAACTCTGAAGAAATAGATTCATTAGTTCTATTATTTTATAGTTCGACTGGAACTGTTCCGATTTGAAGTTATTGGGTTGATGCATAATTATAAATACATACGACGTTTATATCAGCGCGTTGTCGTCATATTCGCCATATTATGCTCTACCACTTCGAGAAAGGATGGAAAGCAGCACAGTCATCGCACGATCTCAACGAACTTTTGTCCCACCACACCCACCCATACATAGCCTTCTTACAGTGGACATGTTTCGGTATTCCTTTGGGGGAAACACCTGCTGAAACGCAAATGATGTTTTTGAAGAGAAGCCATGACACATCCCCAGAGACAAGATTCTTCAAAAATGGTGTTTGTTCGTTGCAAAAACTGGAAAATTCGAACGCGGTCGGCTCTGTTGTTGTCGGAGAGTTGTGGGAGATCCATCCAGCGATTTTCCACACTTTTCCAAGCTTTTTGAGGCGACGAACGACCGTGGATTGATGGATATTGAAGTCTTCAGCAAGCATTCGTGTTGTCAGGTTCTCTGCCAGAAGAGCCTGATCGTCGAGATCCGATGGGCGACTGGCTTATCCTCCAGGCTCTCTGCCAGAAGAGCCCGATTGTCGAAATCCGATGGCCTGGCTTATCCTTCAAGCTGGTATCACCTGATTTGAAACGGGCAAACCACTCCCTACACTGACTTTCGCTGATTGTTCCTTTGCCAAAAAAAATCGCGCAATGACTGTGCTGCTTTCCATCCTTTCTAGAAGTGGTAGACCATAATATAGCGAATATGACTATGGTTTTCGACACTCATTTTTCTGAAAGAATAAAAGATTATTTTCATACAAAAATAATAAACAAAGCTAATTTTCACTGATGATAAACGCCGGATAATTATGCATCAACCCAATATACATGATATTCTCGAATTCAAGCCCGAAGGTGCCTTCGGCGAACAATTTCCCGCCTTCGGTAGATAGAAAGCGAAAATGGGCGTGGCCTTGCCAAGGCTTCGGCTAACCTCGCCTTTCTCCGCCGTTGCTCGGGCGCTTGAACGCATTTTTGTTACGTTACATTATCTCCCAGCTAAAGCCGCGTTAAAGAACTTCGTTCCAGATATTTTAATAAACATGATATTTAAATCTATAAAATTACTGCTATAATAAAAAAAAATTCATTCTATTGATTTTTTTTAACGTTATTATTATTTAATTTTCTTCTTAGAAAAACATAAATATTATGGTTTCGCCCTCTTCTTACTACATTGATATAAATCTTTCTTATTAATTAAAACACAGTAAAAATTCTCGTTTGATGCTAATGACCCAGACAGATGACGGTGTTTAGGGAAAGGGGGAGGTGGTGGGGTGGGGGGGGAAGGGGTTTGTATCATTCCATCAAACTCGCCTCGGAATTTAATTAAAAAGCAAGCACAATGAATTGCTTTGCCTTTTTTTTGGTATTAAAAGATGAAAAAATAAGAAAGAAAAGAAAAATATGCTGAATAATTATTTTAAAATAATAATTCTTTTTTCTTTTTCCCCCAAGTCAAAACAATCTGCCTTTTATTGATTACAATCTAATATTGGTTAATGTGAATGTGTGTTTTATTAAAATTAACATCCAAGCATACATAGGCGTCGACTCCATGGGGCCCCCCAATGTTGAGGGAAGATGGGCTTCACTATCGTTAAAAGGTCAATTAGGGCATAATCTTAAAACACTTAACCCGTACCCACCTGCCAAAAGTACTAGCACTTTACTGATGCACTTTTTTCAGTTTTTTTTTTTTTTTTTTTTTTTTCTCACGATTTTCTCAAAATTGTTTAAAATTCATAAATCAATTATTAAAGTGAAACTTTTATTTGATGGTCTCAAATTTTTTCGCTCTTCTATCAGCATGTCGCATTACAAGCCGTGACGCCAAAAGTTATGACGCTACAAGCCGTGACGTCACCGGCCACTCACACCCGGTTTCTCTTACTACTACGACATTTATATTTCATCACAATATAATAAATAAAATATATAAAACTAAATTGATTATCTATATTCTATACTATTCTATCGTATTATATAGGTAATTTCCGCCCTATGCCCTTTCCGCCCCTAAAAATTATTACTTTTTACTTTCTCGTATAGAGAAAGTTATGTAATCGTAAAAAATTGACTTCGAGATTTTGATGTTTCTCCACGTTTTAGACTCCCTGAGTCAAAAATACCATTTTTGGCATTATGTCTGTGTGTGTGTGTGTGTGTGTGGGGAAACACGATGAAAAAAAAAGAGTAGATCGATGAAATTTGGTATATGTCTTACACTAAAATTGTAGATTTCATCAACTTTTGGAGAAATACGTCACTTGGAAGTAGTATTTACTTAAAGTTTTCAAAAAAAAAAGAAGAAATAATGAAGAAAGAATGAAAAGAAGAGAAATAATTTAAAAAAATAATTAAAAATAAAGGGGGGGGGGTGTGTGTGTGTGTGGGGGGGGGGGAAATTTAAAAAAAATGATGAAATTTGGATATGTCTTCACTAAAATTGTAGATTTCTATCAACTTTTGGAGTAAATACGTCACTTGGAAGTAGTACTTTACTTAAAAAGTTTTTAAAATTTTCAAAAATTTTGAAATTTTCAATTTTTGTTATATTATGATAAATTACTCTATTTTAAAAAGTTTTTATTCTTTGACATTTTTATGAAAACTGAATAGTTTTTGAAATAATCAAAGAAGAAATAGAAAATATTCGTTAATTTTGATAAAAAATCAAAACAAAATCATACAGGTGTCATTAAAAAAAAGGGTAAATATAAACAAATGAATTTGTGAAACAAATGAATTTGTTTATATTTACCCTTTTAATGACCTATTTGTTTTGATTTTATCAAAATTAACTATTTCTATTTCTTCTTTGATTATTTCAAAAACTATTCAGTTTTCAAAAAAAATGTCAAAGAATAAAAACTTTTTAAAATAGAGTAATTTATCATAATATAACAAAAAAATTGAAAATTTCAAAATTTTTGAAAAAATTTTAAGTAAAGTACTACTTCTAAGTGACGTATTTACTCCAAAAGTTGATAGAAATCTACAATTTTAGTGTAAGGAGCATATACCAAATTTCATCGATCTAGCTGTTTGGTTTTTAAGCAAACGTGTTTCACACACACCCAGACGTAATTCCAAAAAGAATATACGAGAAAGTTCGGGGAAGTCAATCCCCATATTTTATTTTTCACTCGGATTTAATAAAATTTAAAAAGACGCTTTTCTCTATGATGGAAATAATTGAAAAATGCGTTAAAGAATATGTAGCAAACCATTATTAGACGCTTGACTAGTTCACTAGTTCGCTCTTCTGACATCAGCTCAACGTTCATGATTCTTTCGTTCTTTTCATTTGCGCGCGCTATTTGTTCCGTTACTCGTTCGAATCGCTTCGTTTCTGACCGAAGAAACCCGAACCGAAGTCGAGAATTCCCTAGTTGTTTTTAATTTTTTTTTTGATCTAAGGAAACCGAACTGCGACCGAAGGGCCGAAAAAATTGGTCGGGATCCCTGTAAGTTGTTAAAAAAAAAAAAAAGATTCTTACCTTAAACCGGGCTCTGCTCGCCATCATCCTTCTCTGAGGGAGGGTATACTTGCCGAATGCTCTCCTTTAAAATAATAAGAACGAATCTCAAAAAGAAGAACGAAAGAATGAAACACGCCAGCGCTCTCTGGTGGCCCAGTGCCATGCTGACTTATACTAGAGATTAGCCGAAAAATGATATTCGAGAGCCAGCAAATAATAAAAAAAAAACTAATAAATAAGAAATTATATATAATATTTAAGATACCACAGCTGTGGTCCAATGATAGGGAACTCTAAATACAAATCGGAGGATCCGTGGCTCGACTCCCGACGGCACAACCTTATTTTTTCGGGTGTATGATTTAATAAATATTTAATTGTAATAAAAAAAACTTTATTTAATTAGATTTCGAATTTTTTTAAATTGATAAAATATAATTTTTAAAATAATTTAAAATGATTCAAATACTAAATAAATATTGTTCTCAGTTTTTAACATGCCTCTATTGATTTTACATTTTCCAATTATTAAGTTAAGATTAAAAACTCGATTTTAATACCCTTAATTGAATAATTTTCTGAAAATTTCTACGAACCGAAAAAAAAAGTTTCACTTGCATCGTGGTTTCATAAAACCACAGAATTATTTTCTTCATTTTATTTACTTAATCAACTCGATCGAATTGTTTTTAATTTATTAAATCTTTAATAGAAAGTTGGTAATATCACCAGGTTCTATAATATTCATTCAAATAATTTATATATATATACAGTATGTGCATGTGTGTGTGTGTGTATATATATATAGATTTAGAAGTGGAAGGTCTTGTATGATAATGATTCAAAATTTGACATTTAGAGATTTCAATGATGGATGATCATCATATTAATCTTTTTATAATAATAGGCTTAATAATTTGTCTCTCTGTTTGTCTATTTATCAATTGGGATATTCCAAATTCTAATTAACCTCATTCACATTTAGACTCTCTTTTTTTTCACCCCCAAACTTTTGTTAAAATTATTGTACTAGTCGCTCCGCCCGCCTGCGGCGGACCATCGCCTTTTCTTATTCAAGTGCCGCAATTTTTCAGTCAACTCGTATTATTAAAAACACATATTCTGGCTTGTTAAAAAATACTACTCCCTTATCTTTAAAAAAATCTATATATATGTCGTAGACAGATCGTGAAATTAGACAGTTCATGAACTGTCTAGACATTTCATGAACTGCAGCCAGATCGTGTAATGGTCAAACAGTTACATGATCTGGCTAAAAATTTTAGACAGTTCATGAAATGCAATTGGGCCTTAGACAGATCGTGTAATGCTCGAGAATTACATGAAATGTCTAAATTTTTTAGGCAGTTCATGAACTGCCTAACAGCAGTTTTGCCGATCGTGTACTGTGTGTAAAGCAAATAAAGATCTCGAAAAAAGTCAATTTTTTTCAATATTATTATTATCGATTACTAAATTTTCCAAATCTTCCTCACTTTGTCAATCTTGAGTTAAGGTGCGCGTCTCGGGGTTCTAATTTTGGGAGATTCCAGCGGCCACAAATTTGAAGCTATCTACCTCAATTTTTTATAAATTAAAGTTATTTAAAATGTCTACAACTTATAGAAGCCCTTTTTTTGATTTTCGTAAAAATAAAATTTTTTTTTTAGATTTATTGCATTAAATTACAAACAGTACACGATCGGCAAAACTGCTGTTAGGCAGTTCATGAACTGCCTAAAAAATTTAGACATTTCATGTAATTCTCGAGCATTACACGATCTGTCTAAGGCCCAATTGCATTTCATGAACTGTCTAAAATTGTTAGCCAGATCATGTAACTGTTTGACCATTACACGATCTGGCTGCAGTTCATGAAATGTCTAGACAGTTCATGAACTGTCTAATTTCACGATCTGTCTACGACATATATAATAACTAGAGAGCGTAAAAAAAGTCTTTCGACTTTTGTAATTTTTGAGACTTTTCCAGATTGTCTGTTTCCTCAAAAAGAAACGTTTTTTGAGATTTTCAAAAACGACTTTTGCGACTTTTTTGCCCCTCAGAGACTTTTTTTGGAAAAAAAAATCAAATTTTTTAATATAATAAGCTTTTTTTTTTGCATTTTAAAAATAACATTTAATTTCCAAAAAAATATTTTTCTCAATTAATTAATTAATTACCACATTACCTCCCTCCAAAGCAAGGGTGGATACAAGGGGGGATTATCCCCTTTACACCCACCTCTGAGTGAACATTTCCTTATCTTCATAAAACTTAAATAATATAAATTGTATATTTCAAAATAAATATTAACAAAAATTTTGATTAATTTTTACTTTCTCTTACCTATATATATATTTGCGACCAGTCACCCCAGATTTTTACTTTTTTATACTAGGCGCATCAAGCCTTTGGCCCCCCCCTCGATACCGACATAGATTGTCTAAAAAAATTGATAGTTTTCATTTAAAATTATATGGCAACTTGAATTATACTATTTAAAATTAATTTATTATAAAAAATACTATTATTATAATTAAGTGGCTGTATATATAATTATTTGTAAAAGGAAGAGGGTTGCAGCCAAAAGAAAAGAGCCTCTATTATTAAACTTTTTATAAAGAGGCTTTTTTTCTTTTGACTGCAACCCTCTTCCTTTTACAAATAAAAAATACTATAATCACGGCTTTTTACCTAAGGGGCGCCAAATGGTCCGCAAACCAAAAAAATACTGGATAATTTTGTCTAAAATTTAAAAGCCAATGACTTTATTTATTTTACGTACTTTATTTATTTATTAATTTGCGAGTATATTTTGAGTTAAGTTCGCTACGTCACTGCCTAAATCTCTGGCTTTTTCCCAAAAATTTCCGGCTTTTGTTTTAATTTCATAATAAATTCATTGTATATCACAAATCTGGAGGAAAAAAAAGACAAAGTCAAACGAGATTCGTATGGCCTACTAAAAAAAAGAAGATCGAAGGAAAAACGGCGCCCTAGTTGAACTCCCCCCCCGCTCAAAGGCTAGTTACGCCGCTGGCTATTATATATAGAAAGATTATTATAATGAGAAATTGGGGATGCTTTTCAAAGAAAGGAACAAATGCTACTGTACCTAGTATATATATTAATATATTTTTTTCATTATAATCAGATGTATAAGCAAGTATCAAATCATATCAGCATAACGTTATTCAAAAGAAAATTCTTTATCTGAATCACCTTCTCGCATCAAGACTACGCTAATTCATCTAAAATCATTTTTATTTTCCCTCTTTTATGTTGCTAGTATATTCTGGCATTAAACGTAATAAAAGTAAAAGTAAGGTATACAAATATACCTATTTATATGAAAAAGAATCTTTTTTTTTTTTTATTCATGTAATTCTATTATATATCTTTGATATAATATAAAAGAGCAATGGACATTAGGAAGCAAGCATGTTGCTATGTCTATATATATTTCCTTTTAAAGAAAGCAATTTAAAAAAAAAAAGCGCATGATAACTCGAAGAGAGGAACAATAAGATTTTATAAAAAAAAAAAAGGTTAGAAAAAGTTGATATTATTAAAAAGAAATGGTAGCCTATTTCTTTCTTAAATAAACGCTTAGTGGTTTACGCATTTTATAAATTTTCTTATTATTAAAACCGTTTAATTCTACAAAACCGACTGGAGAGTTACAAATAAATTTTTTTTAGTCATTCGAGGCCATTTATTTTATTTGATATTCCTATCGGGATCCCCGTTTATTTACCCGAGGTGCTTTTGTGCACGAAGACACACACTTCAAACCCTCTGGCCGTAGCCATCTACCGGCATTCTGTGAAGTTGCATTATTTCCTATCTCTAACTCCTCCTAGTGAACTAAGGCTTATTTCTGGCCACCGAGTCTTTTTTCTTTTTTTTTTACTTTCTCTTACCTCTATATATGTTAATATATAGAGAGAGAAAATATTGGTTTCATGTCGAAAATTCGATGTCGAGATTTTGATGGATATACACGTTTTAAGGTCCCCTGAATCCAAAAAAGTGATTTTCGCGACATGATCTGTCTGTCTGTCTGGGTTCAATTTAAAGCATGAAGAAATTGAACTAGGTGGTTGAAATTTTATATTTAAGTTAGACACCCTCCTGGAGCATGATAATAAGCTTTTAAAGAAAATCGGCCAGTACTTTACTGAATTGGTATTTGGCTTAAATTAAATCCTCGGATTGCCTGGGATCCGATCTCGGGACCCTTGGTGAGGGCAATTTTACATTTTGAATTCAACTACTGTCGGAAACTAAATATATCTCAACACAAAAAATCTGGTGTGACAAGCAAAGTACACAATGCCTAAGGATAAGAGAAAGTGCTGAGAGACCATTCACACCAGATTTTTTTTAAATTTATTGATAGCCTGCCCGCCGCAATTATGAAAAGAATTTTTTTTTTTTTAAACATTCACAATTTTTTTCCCATTTACACTCACACTCACACATTTACACAGTCTTTTCGGCAACTTAGGCTATATAAGACTTTACGTTATATATGATAATATCTCTGTTGGGGGTCCAGGCATAAGATAAGACTGCAAAATTTCGTTTCAAAATTCTAATGGGAAGTTGGTCAAACAGAGCGTGACAGGACGGACAGACAGACAAACAGAAGAGCAGACTGGCAGACAGACAGACTCCGCTATTATATATATATATAGATTTTTTGTAAGCTCTTTTTGTTGGCATCTGAAAGTACGAATATTTATTATATATATAATTTTTAAAAATAATTGAAAACATTATTCAAAAGAAGAAATTAATGACTGAGTGATAATCAACAGGAACAACAGGTAGATGTAGGCAGCCAGCACAATTAAACATACATTTAATGGTATATGCAGATTTGTGTTGCAATTTTGATGACCTACATGTACAGTATTAATACTGTACATGTAATCTAAACAACATTAACAATTTATCGTCCTGAAGATGGGAGCGATGCGTTCCCGAAACGTCGACGATATTTAAATAAAGTTTTTGTTCTTTGCTGGCTGCCTTCATCTACCTGTTCCTGTTAAACATTATTCAAGTAAAACGTTCATGTAAAGCAATTCCTTTAGCAACTGCGTAAATCCCGCCTTCCCTACTCTGGCTCGGACCCCCCTGGACCCCCCTACTCTGGCTCGCGCGGTTTGCATATAAATGTATATAATCGGATTGTATATAAAAACGGAGTGTCCGTCTGTCTTAGAGAGGAGGTTATGGAGAGTCCAGAAAAAATATTCTAGTGTCCAAATTCTCTGGAAAGGCTAAAAAATTCCTGGAAATGAATATTCCCATTGAAAACCATGGGTTCTCTGAAAAATTAAAACCAAGTCAGCTGGAGGAGGGTAAATAAAATTTCTTACAAAAAGTGCAAAATAATTATTGGATATTTGATTGATAAATGATAAATTGAGTGAAATGCTAAAAGAGAATTTTGATCACTCTTCCGTTTGTGTAATTAAATTGACGTGTAGTTTAGCATAAGCATCATCATCATCAACATCATCCCCCCCTCCCTCTTATCCAAAATGACCTTTTAATTAATACTTAATAGCCGGCATATATAGAACGAAGGCGTGACTATGGAATTCCCAAGCACACTCACACGTCTTTCTTTCTAAGCTCTCTCTTGGTGAAACAAACACCCTCATTAAAATGGCTGACAAGTTCACTTGGACAGCTTTAGTAAGGGATTATTTCCTCTCATGTTGCCTCTACTATACTAACTGGAATTAATAGAATTTTTTTTTTATAGTTGAGTAGTGAGTAAATTAATTCCAATTCAAAAAGATTTTTTGTGTCGCATATATATTTAGTACGGTACATTTGAATTCAAGAAGTAAAATTTATAAGTATGGGAAAATATTTATATTTTGTTACCATAGCAACCATTTCTCCTAACTCCTCTATGAAGTACAAGAGTAAAGTGGTCTTCAGAACGATTTCAATGGCAAAATGAGAATATATATTTTAAAGAGCATCTAAAAAATAATTGATTTTTGAATTTTAATCAAATTCGTTTGAGCGAATTTCGAGAAAATCAGAAAAAAACTGAAAGAGTACATCAGTAAAGTACTAGTACTCTTTGGCCGATTTTAATTAAAAGCTTATTTTCACCCTCCCGGGGGGTGTTTAACTTAAATATAAAATTTCAGCCTCATAGCTCAATTACTTCATGCTTAAAATTGAACACACACACAGACAGACAGGCCATGTCGCGAAAGCCACTTTTTGGATTCATAGGACCTTAAAACGTGTATATCCATCAAAATCTCGACATCGAATTTTTGACATGAATCTAATGACTTTCTCTCTATATATATTAACATATATACAGAGGTAAGAGAAAGTAAAAATAGTCTGCTTTATTTTATTTAAAAACTCGCCTTACAATCCACAAATACCCAAAAATAAGAGTAAAGTATTGAATTTTTGCATTTGCTAAACTATATGTTTAATAGTGGAATGTCTGTCTGTCTTAACAAATTCTCGTTTTTATTTTGAAATGTAAATTTCGTCTTTTTACGTTTAGAAAAAAATTCCGGATCCCCAAATGGGATGGCACAAAAAATTATTGGTAAGCATTTAATTAAAGCTAATTAATTTGACTAATAAAATCTCTCAAATTAAAAATAATAAAAATTATTATATAATTAAATTTTTTTTTTTTTAATGTTCAGGATAAAATTTTAAACAATTTATTTGAATTACTCTTAAGGGGATTCAGGAGCGACGTCTAAACGTCCCTTAAAAACAAATAGACTATTATAAGGAATTTTTTAATGCGGTTTTTTTTAATGAATTAAATTCATAAGAGATTATTGGGACATCGAGCTATAATTTTTTTAATGACTTATTAAAAAATTGTCGTAATTAATTTTTTTGTTATCAAGCAAATACAAAAATACAATCTGTTCCAATAACCTTTAATGGGGGGGGATTTTTTTTAAATTTAAAAATGAATTTATTGTTATTTTTAATCACATATTAATTAAGAAATTTTTAAAATATGCTGAGATGATTTATTTAAAAATCAACTGTCAAATTAGTTCAGCATTCTTGCAATAGATGGCAGGCTATCTAACAGCCGATATAGTATTAGCCTATATCTGGCCTATATTTATATATTTTTATGCTTTTATAAAAGATACATAATATATAATAACATTTATTGTTAAAAGATCAATGAAAAATCAACCAAATGTATTAAATATTATTAGCTACCATTCTGATATCTCTTGGCAAATTTTTGAATTAATTGATTTTTTTGGGCATACTTTTTATGACACACAACGCCCTCTTATCGGGAAAACATGCATCTACCTCCTGAACTCGTTTAAGTTTTTTAATATTACGAATTTCTTTCTTTTATATTTAAAGGATACTTCATTTAAATAATAATAAAATTTACATTATCAAATTTATTCTAAATCAATAAAGTAAAGTGGAATCATATTTAATCGAGCGAATAGGAAAATGACCAAATGACCTCAAACGAATTTCACCCTCTATTAAATAGCAACGTCCTTTACTACTTCGTATCTACTATCTCCCCTCCCCCTCCCCCTCATTCTCTCTCTTGCCACTAACAAACAACGAATAATACAAAATGCAAAATAAAGGGAATTCGAAAGTCTTTTTTTTGTGACTGTCTTCACGCACGTTTAACTTGCTAAAGAAAAACTTTTAAAATAAATAAATATAATAGAAAAAGAAGATACCGTATGTCAAGTTTAGTTCTGATAAAAAATCTTTTTTTTCCCCCCACCCCAAAATAAAACTATAATAGAGAAATTATAAAATAAAGTTGGAAAAAGAATTTTCTAAAAAAAAAAAAGAACTCGAATGGAAAAAGAATTCGTTAAGTTTTGATGTTTTTTTTTGTTGTGTTGCTGTAACTAAAAAAAAAAAAAAAAAAAAAAAATCATTGTGTGGTTTTATGAAACCACGATGCAAGTGAAACTTTTTTCGGATCGTAGGCGTTTAACTGAAAATTTTCAGAAAATTATTCAATTAAGGGTATTAAAATCGCGTTTTTAATCTTAACTTAACAATTGGAAAATAGGAAATCAATAGACGCATGTTAAAAAATGTGAACAATATTTATTTAGTAATTAGCCGCGCTGCCCGCCAGGCGGCGGCGCGGTAGCCAGAGGGCTTCGCCCCCTGGATTATATATATACAGTAGGGTGGCCGCAAAAAACAAAATTTTTTAATTTCTTTCGGCCGAACCTCCAAAAGTTGTCTTTTGGCTAGAAAATGATAATGGCAAAGTTTTAGCTAAATTGGGTTACGTTAACCCGTGCCTCATCGGGGTTAAAATTTTGAAAAAGTGCGATTTTATCTAAAAATTCGCAGGTTTTACTTCATAAAACGAAAACCAAGTTTCGTAGAAAAATTATTCTTGGCTCATTTCATAGCAAATTTAATTCTCTTGAGGTTTTATAATAACTATTTTTTCATTAAAACGTATAGATTTAGAGATATTTACAAATTACCATTTCGGTTTTGATATATTGCTCTTTCTGAAAAATAAATGGAAAGTCACATTATAGACCATTCGATATAACATTTTGCCGAAAAAATATTTCGAAGGGAATGAAATTTTTACTGGTTATTTGGGGGTACTCTAGAATGCCAATCCTAAGTTTTTGACCTCGAGGACCATGTGGGGGGAGGGGAGGGGGACAAAAACCTCAAAAATTTGAGAATTCTTCAGTTTTTTGCTTATATCTTGTAAACTATTCATATTTTGTGAAATATAGCATAATTCAAAGTTGTAGAGCATTAAATTTGCTAAAATTTGGTACATAAAATGAATTCGTAGACCCAATACTAACGGCCGGTCAAAATTAAATAGAATTTTACTTTTCGAGAAAATTTATCTAAATTTGACCGGTCGTATTACGATTTATATTCGGTTTACAAATTCGTTTTATGTACCATATTTTAGTAAATCTAGTACTCTACAACTTTATTTAATGCTATGGTGGAGATAATATGGTTAGTTTACGCGGTATAACGAAAAACTGAAAAAGACCAACATTTTTGTGGTCTTACTTTTGACCGACCGTATTTCGGTTAATATTGAGTTTACAAATACATTTTATGTAGGAAAGCTTAGTAATCTAATCCTCTACAACTTTGTTTTCGTTTTATGAAGTAAAACCTGCGAATTTTTAGATAAAATCGCACTTTTTCAAAATTTTAACCCCGTTGAGGCACGGGTTAACGTTACCCAATTTAGCTAAAACTTTGCCATTATCATTTTCTAGCCAAAAGACAACTTTTAGGAGGTTCGGCCGAAAGAAATTTTTTTTTTTTTTTTTTTTTAAACATTCACACTTTTTTCTCATTCACACTCACAGTCACACACACATTCACACAGTCTTTTCGGCAACTAAGGCCATTTAAGACTTTAGACGATAACCGGTGTAATTAATATATCTATTTGGGGTTCAGGCATTTCTATTTAAGCCATCTGGTATCCAAATGGCTTAAATAAAATCATCGGACTGCCTGGGTCCGAACCCGCGACGTTTGGTATAGGAGGGAGGCGCTCTACCTACTACGCCAAACTCGGGGGCGGCCGAAAGAAATTAAAAAATTTTGTTTTTTGCGGCCACCCTAATATACAGTATATATAGATTGAAGATTTGAATATTTTAAATTATTTTAAAAATTATATTTTATCAATTTAAAAATTGAATTATTAAATCTCACAATTATTTTTTTTATAATTCGTTATATATATTAAATTTCAACTTTCTTATTTTTGTCGTCATGGATTGTGACGTCATAGCTTGTAGCGTCATGGCTTTTTACGTCACCTCGTTACAAAGCGACATGCTGATAGAAGAACCAAAAAATTCGTAGTGATATAATAAAAGTTTCACTTTAAAATTAATAAATAAATAAATAAACTAGAACAGAATATAAATTTTTATATTCTTTGTTATCTAATGGATATTCTTCTTGAAACTTGGTGAATTTCTATCTTTCTCTGGTAAAAAAGAATTTTTCTATTTTTTTGGAGAGTAAAAATTGATGCTGTGACTTTTAGAATTAAAATAAAAAAAAAAAAATACTCGTTTCTAAGACTTAAAATATCGGGGGGGGAAAGGAAAATGGTGTGGTGTACCGTACAACTCACAAATTCGGTGGTGTGATGTGCTATTACACCAGGTTTTTTTTTGTCTCGTGATTTTTTAGTTTCCATATATAAACGATATAAGAAAATAGATTTTTTTCTTGATTTTCTCTGGCCGCGCCTTCTCTCCGCTACCAGGCATCGCGCCTCAAAACCTTTTGTTGCCTACCCTCCAGGCGCTCGTATAAAAACAAATCACTTTGCAGAGATTAATTCATTCAATTTATTAAGCTAAATTTCTAATTTCTAAAAACATTTTATATTGAATTAAAAGAAGAAAATTAAAAATGTTTATTTCCTTCAAATAGTATAAATAGAGCCTAAAAAATTTTTTGATAAAATCACTAACAAATTTTTTAAAATTTTAATTTAAATTGTGATTTTATTTAAAATTTTTAAAGCTTTATAGTAGAATTTGTTTTTGTTTTATACTATTTGAACATATTAAATTATTTTAATTTTCTAAAAAAAATTTTTTGCCCCCCACCCCCCTGATTCAATTTCGTTCCGGCGCCCCTGATCTTACCCACTCAATTCAGCGATAAATATGAAGGAAGGTTTTCATATGTAGAGACTGGCAGTCTGAGTTATTTCTTTAAATATTATAATTATTAAGGCCCGCGGGCTTGGTGTTGGGGTTAGCGTCCATGTGTTATGCTTTTTGAAAGTTATCCTACTTCTTTCAAAAAGTATAAAAAAAAAAAATAAGTAGTTAATGTATCGGTAGGAAAACACAAATACGTTTTAAGCATTGAAATTAGATTCTAGAGGGACGTAGGCAACGTTCAAAACCTGCAGCTAGTAAACCCTAGCTCATCAAAGGTTGAAATATTGTAGGGAGATATTTTTATTTTTTATTTTCATCTTCACTTGCTTCAATAAACATCAATTTCGACGTTTCTTTTTAATCCTTTTGAGTGGGACTACTAAACATTCCAACTAAGTATCTACGGTAGAACACTCTGCCTGTTGTATTTCAATTCCAATCTGTTTTTAAATAGGCCTATTATTTTAACTTGCCTATTATAGCGTCTTTTATAAACTTAGATTTCCCTTCTACTTTCCTAATCTTCACCAGTTGGAGATGCGGAACAAAATTCAAAACACTGTTTTTTTTGTTTTTTTTTTTAATAGTAAACTGCGCGTCAAAAAAACGTAACATTTTGTTTCTTCTTAAAAAGATCTGTTCTAATTTATCTTAATGATACTGTAATTTATTAAATTTGAAGGAAGTATATAGCTGAGTGTTGATATTCAAATAAGAAAGAATGATCAAGCAGCTATATTTCAATTTATTCATAAATCAGGGATGACGTTTCGCTCACATATGAGACCATCTTCAAGGCTAGGTTAATGTCTGAAAAAATATATATATATAATATGACTTGGTGAGGATTATTATATATTTTTTCAGACATTAACCTGGCCCTGAAGATGGTCCCATTTGTGACCGAAACGTCGATTCTGGTTTATGAATATATTGAAATATAAATAGCTGCTTGTTCATTCTTTCTACCTATTTGAAAAATTTATTAAACATTTAATATGAAATATCTTATTAATTTTTAAGTAAATTTAATGTGCGCCTCTCGGCTCGTGGTAATTTTGGGAGATTGGCCACAATTTTGAAGCTATCGACCTTAAATTTTTTTTAAATTAAAGGTATTTAAAATATCTACAGCCTATAGAAGCCCTTTTTTTGATTTTCGAAAAAATAATTTTTTTTTTTAGATTAATCTCATTAAATAAAAGATATTTTAAAAAAATCGCTTTATATCTTATAGATAATTAAATTAGTAACCATTGTGTTAAAAAATAATTAATTTTTTACCCTTAATTAATTAGCTGGAATCTTTCAAATGAAATGGAATAAATCCCTTGAATCCCTATGGGAAAAACTAACGCCATCTCTTGCCGCCTAGAGTAACTCGTTACTGAATCGTCTTCTAACGGCTTTTCGAGACGCGCACTTTAACACAAATACATATCATTTTAATAAATAATTACAATTTAAATAAAACAAAGACAAAAATGTCGAAATTTTTCTATTAGCTCTAAATTGCTTTAAATTTTAAAATAATCTTTCCATTTTAGTTTTTCTCTGTCTATTTTATTGGAAATCCTTTTAAAAACAAAATTTTTGATTAATATCCAAATAAACATATCTAGATTATGTTGATTTGTCTTACAAATTGAAAATCGTTATATTTTACTTTATTTTATTTAAATTGTATTAAATTGATTTGTATTTGTATTAAATTTATTTAGAAATGTATAAGATATTTCATATTAAATGTTTCTTAAATTATAGTATCAATCAGGTAGATTAGAACATGTCTTCTTAAGAAAAAACAAAGTGTACCTTTGTGTATTGTAATTACTAATAAAACACAATAAAAAAAACAAGTAATTTTTTTTAATGCAGGTCACATCAGAATATTTATAATTAACATTCAAGGAAGGTGTGATATTTTATTATTACCGTAGTATTTTACCTTCTTTTCATGAGTTGATGTTAATAATATTAATATAATAGCGTTCATAAATCAAAGTTCAGCTTTTGCTTATAATAATATTCTTTTTTTTTTTTTCTTTTTTATGACTCCCATACTGGCTGGCGCCATATGTTAGTTTATAGTCGAATCCGGAGAGCGGTTTTTTTTCTCCTCCCTCCTCTTCCTCCCTTATATGTCTAGAAATTATTGCTTGTTGAGCAGATTATGAAACAATTGTTAAGACTTTAAATTTCAGTCTGTTTTCTTTTGATACTTATAAATTAATGCCAAATATATCATTACAAAAGAGAACAAAGTCAATACTAAAGTGGCAAAAGATTTCAGTGTTGCGTAACAGATGGCATTTGATTTGATGATTTTAGAAAAAACCGTAAGGCTAAGGCCACACCGGAGGTGACTAGCAAGGAGACTAGTGACTTGGGTGGTCACCCAAGAAAACCAACAGTGTAGATCTTTCGAGAACGGCGGCTACACTAACACCTGGTTATATAATGACTCACTAGACTAGTCACCTACGAAACGAACTCGTCTGTTCTTTTATCTAGTGACAAAGCGACAAGTGCCATTTCTTATTAGTTTATTTATAATTCTTTTAACATAAATTTAGATTTTTTTATTGTAAGATGGACTAAAACAGTCTGGGATTGTCTAATTAAATTAAACGAATTAGGGAAAGAAAATAAAGTTACTCTTCACTGGGTCCCAGGACACTTGGGGTTAGAGGGCAACGAAGAAGCAGATAAGCTTGCAAAAAGAGGATCAGAGACACCTTTTACTGGACCAGAGCCATTGGGATGAACACCATCCGGGCAACTCTCAATTCAAAGGAAAAGAACGAAAGAGAACAGCTATAGAGAAAACATCCAAAACTGAGACAATCCAAAGAATTCCTTGGGACATTTATTTATTTATTTGATAAAACTCCCAACAGAAGATTCCTATTTACAGGGAGAGTGAAAAAACATTATATAGTTTTACAATAAATAACATAAACACTATATAATTAAATATGTACATTAATAGTTAATAATTAGATATTCAGGCCGGCCTCCCTCACGGTATACTCCGAAATCATTTTAAAGACAGGGGAGTTTTCTCCTACTTTAGTTCTAACTAATCCGAGGTAGAAGAGCGAGCCGGACCTGAGGGAGAAAGACGGAACCCTAAAGCCAACCTTGGCAAGCAATTCACCACAGTCCCATCGATCCCCCAACAGGTCACAAAAGTTCTCAAAAATTGCATCACTCCTCCTTTCAGATAATTTTTTCATTTCGAATATCTCAATAAGTTGATTATAGCCAACCTGAGAGGAAGGTAGACCGAACTTACATTTTACCAGAAGAGCACTGCTGATTGCCTGAAACTTAGCAAGAACAAGTTGGGGATTCTTATCAGGCAGACTCAGGGGACATCTGAAGAAACTGGGTCAAGAAATGGACACTTGCAGATTCTGTGAATCAGCAGAAGAGACCCCAACCCATCTCCTCAAGGATTGTGTGGAGCTCTTGATCCACAAGAGAAGAAGAATATGGGGAGCATATTGCCTGTCATCGAAGGAGCTTCCATCCTTAGAACCGCCCATCCCGCTTTCTAGAGCCCACCGTTCTGGAAAGAACGGGGATTTACACCTTAGGAGGATGAAAGAAAGGGGGACACAATAGATCCAGGAGGTCGCAGTGCAGCTTACACCCCATCGAAGAAATCAATCAATCATTGTACGATGGAGACTGGAACATTAGATTAAAACGGTAAAATATGATGACAGAGACATTTACCACAATGCTAGGCTACTCAAGAGGGCTATGTGGCCATTTGAACATAAACCTAGGCTCCAAGTTACCAAGCGACTCGCTTTATCACTAGTCTCCTAGCTGAAATGACCCCAAACCACTTTACAAACACGTTTAAAATTTTAACTATTATATTAGGGTATCTGAAATTTTATGACTTTTCCTATTTTAAAGACTACTATAAATTAATGTATTGTTTGATTTTATTTTTCTTTCCTGATAAACAATATTACCGAAAAAGACGGCTGGGGTTATACATTATTATACCCCATCTTATATTTTACTTATGCTAATTATTTAAGGGGGTTCAGGAGCGACGTCTAAACGTACTTTAAAAAAAAAACTAGACTATTATAAGGAATTTTTCAATGCGGTTTTTTTTTAAATGAATTAAATTCATAAGAGATTATTGGAACATCGAGCTATAATTTTTTTAATGACTTATTAAAAAATGATCGTAATTAATTTTTTTGTTATCAAGCAAATACAAAAAAACAATCTGTCCCAATAATCTTTAATTTTTTTTAAATTTAAAAATGAATTTATTGTTATTATTAATCACATATTAATTAAGAAATTTTTAAAATAAGCTTAGATGATTTATTTAAAAACCAACTGTCAAATTAGTTCAGCATTCTTGCAATAGATGGCAGGCTAGTCTAACAGCCGATCCCCTTTTAGCCTATATCTGTTCTATATTTTTATGCTTTTATAAAAGATACATAATCTATAATAACATTTATAAAGTATTTATTGTTAAAAGATCAATGAAAATCAAACAAATGCATTAAATATTATTAGCTACCATTCTGACATCTCTTGGCAAATTTTTGAATTACTTGATTTTTTGGGCATCTTTTTATGACACACAACGCCCTCTTATCGGGAAAAACATGCGTAACCACTTCGCTCCCGAGGCCCCTTAAAATACTGGTATTCTGACAAGAAGCGATACTTATGTCTCTCCAGGGTGTCAATATCCAGTTAAAACTGATATCTCTAAATAATTAAACTTGAGTATTTAACAAACAAGAATTTTATTTCATTCTCAATCTCAATATTAGCATTCCTAATTTGATAATAAATTCACATTTGTTTTCTTTCTCTCTCCCCCTCAAAAAGCTCTAATTTGAAACTTTTTCACTAAAATTATTATTAAAGCTTATCTGTAATTCCATATATAAACGTACCGTATATAAGCAGCAAATTATTTCTAAACCAAGAACAACGCGCGCTCTCTCTCTCTCTCTCTCTCATTATATATTTGTAAAATTTACATAAAATCAATTTACAAATAAAGGGATTTTCGTTTTGTGTGTTTGTTTATAAACTCAATCAAAGGATTTATTATTATAATACCCCCCCCCCGCCCTAGGTTTTTGTTTATTCTCATTTAAATAATCTTTCTTTTTTTACTTTCTCTTACCTATGTATATATGTTAATATATATGAGAGAGAAAGTATTGGATTCATCTCAAAAATTCGATGTCGAGATTTTGATGGATCTTCACGTTTTGAGGTCCCCTGAATCCAAAAAAGTGGTTTTCGCGACATGGTCTGTCTGTCTGTATGTGAACAAAATATCTCAAGAACGGAAAGAGCTAGGAGGTTGAAATTTTATATTTAAGTTAGACACCCACCTGAGGCGTGAAAATAAGCTTTTAAACAAAATCTGCCAAAGGGTACTTGTACTTTTTCAGTTTTTTTTTTTGAGTTAGTGAGGATATCCAGGCAGCCAAAAAACAATAAAGAAAATTATATTTGTCTTTATTTCATATATTTGTCTACGTTTCGGCCGATATTCCGGCCTTCATCAGGACAAATGTTGTTTGCCTCGAGCTTATAGAGGCTTTTATAGAGCTCGAGGCAAACAACATTTGTCCTGATGAAGGCCGGAATATCGGTGGAAGCGTAGACAAATACAGTAGAGTCCCGTTAATCCGAACTAATTGGGACCGAGGGTCGTTCGGATTATCGGGAATTTCGGATTAACCGGAATTGTAAGCTTGAATTAGTTAATTTCGATAATAAAGTCGTATTTATAACGCTGTAAACCGTGAAACTTGTCGGTGATATTAAACTCTAAATAAATATTTCATAATATTTTTTTACGTTTAATTAAGAGAAAAAGAAACTCATTAATTTGCGTCTTAAAAAAAAAAAAAAATCGTACGCAAAAAGAGTTCGGATTAACCGGAAGTTCGGATTAGCGAGGTTCGAGAAAATATATTATTTTTTAGATGCTCTTTAAAATGTATATTCTCATTTTGCCATTGAAAACTTCTGAAGACGACTTTACTCTTTACTTCATAGGAAAGACAGGAGAAAGTAACAAAAGATGAATATTTTCCCATACTAATAAATTTTACATCATGAATTCTAATAGGCCATATCGGCGGAAACTAAATATATGTGGACACGACAAATCTGGTGTGACAAGCACGGTGCACAACTTAACGAAGGGTAAGAGAAAGTTGTGTGCTGTGCCAGTCACACCAGATTTTTTTCTACTTAAGTCATACAATTTATGACTGCTTTATATATAAACTAATTAAGCTTATATTTTTTTTTCTTTGTTTCAGGTAAGCATCACACCTTCAACTCAATTTCATTGTTTTATATTGCGTCATCATATCGTGAGTAAAATGAAAAAGAATTATTTTATAATAAATAAGAAATAAGGTGGGGTTAAGGGGGGGGGGGGGTGGGAAATGACACGATTCTTTCGAACAAAATCGGTTGAAAAGTAATAGTACTTTACTAATGGGTGGAGATAGGCGAAAACGCCCAAGGGCCACTAGTGAATGTGTGAAATAGTGTGTGTGTGATGTACTTTTTCCGTTTTTGTACGATTTTTGTAAAATTCGCTCTTACGATTTTAATTAAAATTCATAAATTAATTATTTTTTTTAGATGCTCTATAAAATGTATACTGCCCTCGGGCTTGGTGTAGTTGGCAGCGCGCCTGCTTTGTATACCAAGGGTCGCGGGTTTGAATCCCACGCAGGCCTTTTATTTAATTTTAACCCATTTGGATACAAAATGACTTAAATAAGAATGCCTGGACCCCCAATATATATATTCATTATCAATGGTTATCGTAAAAGTCTTATATGATCTAAGATCCGAAAAGACTGTACGCATGTGTGTGGGAGTGTGAGTGTGAAAAAAGCGTGTCTTAAAAAAAAAATGTATATTCTCATTTTGCTCTGAATATTCTTTGAAACACAATCTACTACTTCATAAGAGAAATATTTGTCAAAAATCTATCTATCTATATATAATAATTGCGGTGTGTCCGTCTGTCTGTCTGTCCGTCCGTCCGTCCGTCCGTCTGTCACGCTCTGTTTGACCAACTTCCCGTTGGAATTTTGAAACGAAATTTTGCAGTCTTATAGAGGAGGTTATGGAGAGTCCCGGAAAAATACTCGGGTCCCGAAATTCCTATAACTTTTTGAGTTATTAATTCCTAAAGTTACGATTTCTTCCATAGGAAATGTATAGAGAAATATTTTTGTATTCTTTTCATTTGTGTATTCTTTGAATGTAAACAAATCCTCAAGCAGGCACTGGATTGGAATACGTAGTAATAATAATTTTCTTTGCCGATGGCCAAGGGCTAAAGGCTTGAACAATAAAAAAAAAAAAATTTTCTTTTCATAATTGAGAAAAGGCGAGGGTCCGCCGCAGGCGGGCCCGAGCAAGCTGGTGGGGGGTCCAGGGGGCGTAGCCCTCCTGGCTAGACGCGAAGGCGGGCGGCGCGGCTAGTTTAATCTATTTACAACCTATTTATAAATTTTATTTGTTGAATTATAATGTGTAAGTAAATATATCGTCACAAAAAATCTGGTGGGGCAAGCACAGGACACAACTTGCAATTACCGAAGTTGATGTGCTGTGCGATCAGTCACGCCAGTTATTTTTATTATAATTTTTTTTGTTAAATTTTGAATTTAGTTCGTTACATCGTCTACTACCTTGAAAATCAGTTCGTTTGGTTTTTTTTTTTATTAACATCGTATATGATGGATATAATTAAACATTTATTTGTTTTTGATAAAAAAACTTAATGAAATTTGTCGTAAAAAGTTAATTAATATTTTTTTTTACTTTCTCTTACCTATGTATATATGTAATATATATATAGAGAGAAAGTATTGGATTCATGTCAAAAATTCGATGTCGAGATTTTGATGGATCTTCACGTTTTGAGGTCCCCTGAATCCAAAAAAGTGGTTTTCGCGACATGGTCTGTCTGTGTGTGTGTGTGTGTGTCGTGTGTGTGTGTGTGTGTGTTCAATTTTAAGCATGAAGGAATTGAGCTAGGAGGATGAAATTTTATATTTAAGTTAAATACCTCCCGGGACCGGAAAAATAAGCTTTTAATCAAAATCGGCCAAAGAGTACTAGTACTTTACTGATGTACTTTTTCAGTTTTTTTCGATTTTCTCAAAATTCGCTCTAACGATTTTGGTTAAAATTCAAAAATCAATTATTTTTTAGATGCTCTTTCAAATGTATATTCTCGTTTTGCCCTCAAAATTGTTTGAAGCACACTTTACTCTTGTGCTTCATAGGAAAGATAGGAGAAATGGTTGCCATGGTAACAAAATATAAATATTTTCCTATGTTTATAAATTTGACGTCTTAAATTCTAATATATTGGCGGAAACTAAATATATGTCAACACAAAAAATCTGGTGTGACAAGCACAGAACACAACTTTCGATTACCGAAGGTAAGAGAAAGTTGTGTGCTGTGCGACAGTCACACCAGATTTTTTATTTAAATATTGATATAAATATTTAATGATTGAAAAAAAAAATAACGAATAAAATCAACGAGTGATGATTTTTTTTTAATAAACTATCATAAAATATGATTGCTGTAATTGAAGTTTTTTTTTATGACTGTATAATGATATGCAAGGAAATATAATATTGAATTTTAATAAAAATATTTCCCAGGAGTAGTGAGCGTGGCTCAATGTATAATTAACAATGAGTAATACAAACGTCGACTTTTCGGCCGATTTTTCCGGCCTTCATCAGGACCTTAAAATATCAATCTACAGGAGACCTGCTGAAAAATTCTCATATGGCGGTGGTTCGTGCATGGCATTTCCTTAGATGGGAAAACATAACTCCTTTTAGTCCTCCTGCTTTTTCCTTTTCTTTCACATTTTAAATTGTATTATCGAAACTACTTGATCGATTTTAATTTAAAAAAAACGTGCCATTTGAAAGATTAGATTCCATACTTTGTAAATAAAATTTATTTGGAAAAAAATCTCTATATAATAATAGCGGAGTGTCTGTCTGTCTGTCTGTCTGTCACGCTCTTTATGACCAACTTCCCGTTCGAATTTTGAAACCTAATTTTGCAATCTTATAAAGGACGTTATGGAGAGTCCAAGAAAAATACTCGGGTCCCGAAATTCCTATAACTTTTTGAGTTATTAATTCCTAAAGTTACAATTTCTCCTATAAGAAATGTATAGAGAAATATCTAAGTATTCTTTGCATTTATATATTCTATGAATGCAAACAAATCCTCAAGCAGGCACTGGATTTGAATACGTAGTAATAATTTTCTTTTCCCAGATGGCCTACGGCTAAATGGCAAATTATAGTATAAGTTTAGTATTTAATTAATTTAATTTAACGTCCTTCTATAAAAAAGCAAAAGGGGGGACAGACAGACAGACAGACATTAATGAAATATATTTCAAATTCAATATAAGATCATAGTATTCTTTTTAGCAAACCTCGTTGTAAAAATATCTCAAATTAAGTAAATAAACTCTTCTTTTGTTTTTTGTTTTTCTTTACAACTTCCCACCACCCCCATCTATGTTTAAGAAATTTTCTAACAAGGTTAGAAAATTATGAGGTGTAAACTTTTGACATATACTGTAGTAGTCTTCATTGCCTTTTACTTCTTCTCAAAGTAATACTTAAATATGTTTAGACGCTTCTCTTTTCTTTTTCCTCACACCCTCCACCCCCACCACGCGCGTTTCTCAACTCCTTTTAACGATCTAACAAATTTCTCAAAGTCACGCCAATCTATTTGTTAGTAACTAAGTCATGCAATATATCAATATTGCCTCATTTCCAAAATATTTCCCTATTTTTTACTTTCTCTTACCTATGTATATATGTAATATATATATAGAGAGAAAGTATTGGATTCATGTCAAAAATTCGATGTCGAGATTTTGATGGATCTTCACGTTTTGAGGTCCCCTGAATCCAAAAAAGTGGTTTTCGCGACATGGTCTGTCTGTCTGGTGTGTGTGTGTGTGTGTGTGTGTGTGTGTGTGTGTGTGTGTGTGTGTGTGTGTGTGTGTGTGTGTGTGTGTGTGTGTGTGTGTGTGTGTGTGTGTGTGTGTGTGTGTGTGTGTGTGTGTGTGTGTGTGTGTATGTGTGTGTGGGTGTGTGTGTTCAATTTTAAGCATGAAGGAATTGAGCTACGAGGTTGAAATTTTATATTTAAGTTAAACACCCCCGGGACCGGAAAAATAAGCTTTTAATCAAAATCGGCCAAAGAGTACTAGTACTTTACTGATGTACTTTTTCAGTTTTTTTCGATTTTCTCAAAATTCGCTCTAACGATTTTGATTAAAATTCAAAAATCAATTATTTTTTAGATTCTCTTTCAAATGTATATTCTCGTTTTGCCCACAAAATTGTTTGAAGCACACTTTACTCTTGTGCTTCATAGGAAAGATAGGAGAAATGGTTGCCATGGTAACAAAATATAAATATTTTCCCATACTTATAAATTTTACATCTGAATTCAAATATTCCCTACTGCCGGGAACTAAATACATGTCGACACAAAAAATCTGGTGTGACAAGCACAGTGCACAACTTTCGATTACCGAAGGTAAGAGAAAGTTGTGTGCTGTGCGCCAGTCACACCAGATTTTTTTTTTTTTTTCTATAACATCGTCATCATCGTTTTCCAATTTTTTTTTTTTTTTTTTTTACATACATACACTTTGCTTACTGCAAGTGACTTAAATAAGCATTTTTATGACCCTTTAGTGCGAGCCAAATTACCTTTAATGACCATCGTCACTCTTATCTTCTTTTTTTTTTTAATATCATTTGAAATATTATTTCAAAGGTAGAGCATTCAAAGTTTATGATCTATTATTTTGACATTAAGGGGGTTCAGGAGCGACGTCTAAACGTACTTTAAAAAAAAACTTGACTATTATAAGGAATTTTTCAATGCGGATTTTTTTTTAAATGAATTAAATTCATAAGAGATTATTGGGACATCGAGCTATAATTTTTTTTAATGACTTATTAAAAAATTATCGTAATTAATTTTTTTGTTATCAAGCAACAAAAACAATCTATCCCAATAATCTTTAATTTTTTTTAAATTTAAAAATGAATTTATTGTTATTATTAATCACATATTAATTAAGAAATTTTTAAATTAAGCTTAGATGATTTATTTAAAAACTAACTGTCAAATTAGTTCAGCATTCTTGCAAAAGATGGCAGGCTAGTCTAACAGCCGATATAGTATTAGCCTATGATGATTTTTGTCAAATTTTAAATATAAACTATTTTCGGTGCCAATATAAATTTGCACTAGGTCTCGCTTTCAGGAAACCTCGAATACTAGTATTTTACTGATGTACTTTTTTTAATTTTTTCCACTTTACTCGAAATTAAGTTTAATAGTTTCTTTTAAATTTTAAATATCTATTATTTCTTGTAAACAAAACAAATTGCGTTAGAGTTCATCTTTGGGAAACCTCGAGTTCTAGTACTTTACTGATATACTTTTTTAGTTTTTTCCACTTTACTCGAAATTTACTTTAATGATTTCTTTCAAATTTTAACGATCTATCATTTCTTGTAAACAAAACAAGTTGAGTTAGAGTTTACTTTTGGGAAACTGTGAATACTAGTACTTCACTGATGTACTTTTTTAGTTTTTTCTACTTTACTCGAAATTCACTTTAATGATTTTTGTCAAATTATAAATATAAACTATTTTCGGCGTCAATATAAATTTGCATCAGATTCTCCCCTTTAGGAATCTTTGAGTACTAGTACTTCGCTGATGTGCTTTTTTAGTTTTTTCCACTTTACTCGACATTTGGTTTATTAATTTCTTTCAAATTGTAAATATAAACTATTTTCGGCGCTAATATATATTTGCGTTACGTTCTCGCCTTCAGGAAACCTACGAGTACTAGTACTTTACTGATGTACTTTTTTAGTTTTTTTCTACTTTTCTCGAAATTCACTTTAATGATTTCTTTCAAATTTTAAATATCTATCATTTCTTGTAAACAAAATAAAAATCCGCTAGGTCCCATTTTAGAAAACTGTGAATACTAGTACTTTACTGATGATCTTTTTTTAGGTTTTTCTAATTTTATTATAAAAAAAAAATACTCCGAGCTCCAAGTCGGTCATCCAGGAACTACTTCTTTATTTACTTAATAAAGTAATCTAAAAACCTGTTAACATTCCTCATAATATTAATATAAGAAAAATAAATAATCCATTTAAAAGGGTTGATTCTTGACATGTTTTTTTTTTTTTTAATTTCCCTTTGAAATTTTCCTCCTGTCCAAATTTTAACTTTCTAATACTATTCCTCCGAATAAAATATCAAAGCATTTACAATGTTTAAAGGTTTTTTTTTTTTTTTTTTGGAGGGGGTTAGTTTTTAATCTCTGAAGCGGCAATGTCAATAACGGCAAGCCCTTCACATTATCTCGCCCTACCCATTCATAGAGAAGGCCCTGAAGGGATATAAAAAAAAAAAAAAAAAATTGCCTCTCAATCAATGGATTATTTTTGATTTTGAGTTTACATTGCAAATAGAATACATTTACATTTTATCTTAAACAGAGCTTTACATATTTAAAGAGACTTACATATTTATCAAACAACCGTTTATTCACCATCCTTTTGATTTTAATAAAATTCTTTCTTAGCATCAGTAGGAGGAGGAGGGGAGGGAGGGATAAAAAAATCATAAATATTTATTCTGATTCGCTCTCTCGAGTTTAATCAAAAGAATTGAATTATTAATTTTTTTACTTTATCTTACCTATATGTATATGTTAATATATATGAGAGAGAAAGTATTGGATTCATGTCAAAAATTCGATGTCGAGATTTTGATGGATATACACGTTTTGAGGTCCCCTGAATCCAAGAAAGTGGTTTTCGCGACATGGTCTGTCTGTGTGTGGAATTGAGCTACGAGGTTGAAATTTTATATTAAGTTAGTCACCCCCGTAGGGCGTTAAAATAAGCTTTTAATTAAAATCAACCAAAGAGTACTAATACTTTACTGATGTCCTTTTTCAGTTTTTTTTTTTCGATTTTCACAAAATTCATTCCAACAATTTTTATTCAAATTCAAAAATCAATTATTTTTTTTAGATGCTTTTTAAAATGTATATTCTCATTTTGACTTTATGAAGACCACTTTGCTCTTGTACTTCATATGAAAGTAGAAATGATTCCCATGGTAACAAAATATAAATATTTCCCCGACATCCTAGCCCGCTACACCAGCGTGCCCCCCCCCCCCTCTTTGACCGTTATAATATATACTTCGCCCCCTGGACCTCCGCCAACTGGCTCGAGCCCGCCTGCAGCGGACCCTCGCCTTTTCTTTTTTTTTTTTTTTTAACACTCACACTTTTTTCCCACTCACATTCACACAGTCTTTTTGGCAACTTAGGCCATATAAGACTTTATACGATACCCGTTATTTGTAAATATATCTAGTGGGGGCTCCAAACATTTTTATTTAAGCCATTTGGTATCCAAATGGCTTAAATAAAATCATCGGATTGCCTGGGATTTGAACCCTCGACCCTTGGTATACAAGACAGGCGCGCTACCAACTACACCAAGCCCAGAGGACGCCTTTTCTTCTTAATTATGAAAAGAAAATTATTATTATTCCATTCCAATTCATTGCCTGCTTGAGGATTTTTTTACATTCAAGGAATACACAAATAAACGCGTTACTTAACTGGGATTTTAGCAACTTTCCGATACTTTGCGCAACATAATTGTGATTTTTAGATAAAAATGGCCACTTGAGCGTTACGTAACGTCTAAGGGGGGAGGGGGGTCCAGAAAAATGTTACTGCGCGTTACATGGGAGGAGGGGAGGGGGTCAAAAATCTTCAAAAATTGCGTTACGTAATACTTGTACGCTCCCTAACTCAAAAAGTTATTGGAATTTCGGGATGAAAATAATTTTTCTGTAATCGCTAGAAGGTCCTCTTTATGTACCATTATATAAAATTTCATTTCAAAATTCCAACGAGAAGTTGCCTAAATAGAGCGTGACAGACAGACAGACGGGCATTAGCGAATTATATATATAGATACTTAAATTTACAAAATGCTTTAACTGTTATCTCTGTCCTGAGCAAGTGTCAGTGGAGGGGGGGGGCGGAATAATCATAATAATACGACTTCAATTTAATTATTGTTGATTTTTTTGTTAAATGTTTTTTTTTTTGTTTTAATCTCATATTTTTATTGCTATAACTTTACCTCTTTATTATTATTATTATTATTATTATTCTAAAGTGTTTTAACAGTTGTAGAGAGATTATAAGAGTGTTTAAAGTTTTTCTATTTAAGAGACATTTGAGAATGTTTTTAATTGGGAGTCAAGTTGAAGGACCAAATGAATGCATAAAAAGGCGTTAAAGATTCTATTCTCGTTTTTATCTTTTTTTTCTTTTTTTTTCCACCCATCTAGAGCGATTATTCCGTGCAAACTAGTCGGCGGTGGCGGAAGGCCTCTTTTTTTTCTTCTTTTTCGTTGTCCAAAAAGCCAGTGAGTCTGTGACAAGTCTTCATTTCTATCTCTCTCTGTGTGTATGTATGTATGTCGGAGAGGATAGAAGGGGCGTGTGCGTTAAAGCCTCTAATCTTCTGCAGGGTTCATATTTTTTTCATCAGATTCTTTCTTTTTTTTTTTTTTCTCTCTCTCATTCCGTAGTTTTTCTCTCTTCTCGACGCTTTAATTCCGTTTGCAATTTCTTCCCAGTTGATTATGTTCAACCTCCCTCCCCCCCCCCCCTCACTTCCTTTATTCTCCGCCTTTTTTTTCTTCTTCTAAAACAGATGACCATCTTTCATAAAAAAAAGACTTGGTGTTTTTTGTCCATTTTTTGAAATAAAAAAAAAATATATATATATATACACGTTCAAGCTTAACTGACTTTCTTTTTGAAGTTAAAGCAAAGTATTATACTCTATTTATTCCTGGATTTCCAAGCTTTTTAACTTTTTTTTTTTTTTTAAACCAAGTTCAAGGATATTTTTTTTTTTCATACATTTTAAAATTTTTACTTTTTGTTTAATTATACTCTTTTGCTTACAGAGGCTAGATGTTAAATATTATAAATTTAAGATACATACATATTTCCCAACCCTTAATCTGGTATCCTAAAATCACCCCGGCAAATCCACAACCAACTAAAAAAAATCTGTTTGAAAAGCGACAGCACACAACTTTCTCTTACCTTCGGTAATTGAAAGTTGTGTTCTGTGCTTGTCACATCAGATTGTTTGTGTCGAGATATATCTAGTTTCTACCGATATATTAGAATTCGAGATATGGAAAACGTTTTTTTTTTTTTTTAACACACTTTTTTCTCATTCACCCACACATACATGGGCGTACCCAGCGGGGGCGGGGGGGGGGGCTGCTGCCCCCCAGAGCAAAACAAAAAAAAAAAAAAAATTAAATGTTTACCAAAGTGATTAAACGAAACCAAATTGGTGGATGGCGGGGGAATGATTTTTTTTTTTTTGTTAGGACTCGAGGGTTTTTATGCGTTTACGTCGAAGACTTTTTCCCTCTTATAAAAAAGCTTAAGTCACAATCTGGACGACCATGCTCTGTCCCCCCCCCCCCCAATTTGGTATCAAATGGCTTAAACAAAATCATCGGACTGTCTGGGGTCGAACCCCCGACCGTGTGGTATAGGAGGTAGGCACGCATACCTACTACACCAAGCGGGGAGTAACTAACTTTAATATGAAATTTCATTCTCCTGACTCCCCCCTTATTGAAATTGTTGTTCACAGACACCCACACAGACCATGTCGAGAAAACCACTTTTTAGGGGACCTCAAAACGTGTATATCCATCAAAATCTCGACATCAACCTTTTGACATAAATCCAATACTTTTTTAGGAGTTTAGTGGTTCGCCCCCCCCCGATTTGCCGCGGCTCCCGAGGGTGCTGCGAGATATTGAGATAAACTAAAAAAGATTTCTTGTAAGGACATGAAATAAAATAAGTCAAATGAATTACTCACATCCACGGTAGATGGTGATAGTTATACGAGTATCCAATGTATGTTTATGTAGTAAACTGCATATAATTTTTTACAAGAACTCATAGAAAATCATTCATTAATTTGAGATTTTTGATGATTAATAAAGGTTATTTATTACTAACACGAATGGATAAGTAATTTATTAAATGACAATAATAATTTGTTAAGGTAAATTTTTTTTTTTTTAATCCCTTGAACTTTTATTTTTTTCTTAACCATTGATTAATCACTTAAGAAGAAGTTTTGTAGAATTGGGCTCTGGCCAATGTCTTTTATAGTGTTTTGTTGATAAATTAGCCAATAAAAGACTCTCACGGATGGGCTGACTGCTAGGGATAACAAATTCCTTAAAATTATTTTTTGACAATGACAAACTACTACTTTTGACAAATCCTATAATTTATCCATATCTTTTTTATTCTTTTTTTTTTTAACGAACTATTATTTAATTTATCATAAATGTATAACCTGTTGTTTGTTTCCGGTAATTA
>JAKCPI010017174.1:0-10211 GCA_023213315.1 Euborellia annulipes
AAAAACATATGGTGTGATTGGACGCACAGCATACAACTTTCTCTTACCTTCGGTATTGGAAAGTTGTGTTCTGTGCTTTTCACATCAGATTTTTCGTGTCGACATATATTTACTTTCCGCCGATATATTAGAATTCAAGATGTAAGATTTATTAGTATGAGAAATTATTTATATTTTGTTACCATGGCATTTTTAATCTGCTTGTTAGTGAAGGAATCTCCATTAGACTACAAAAATTAGACTACTAAAAAATAACATTTTTTTTAAAATTACAATAACTTGTTGAAATTATAGCAGTGGTTATAGCATTAAATGAGGAATATACTGTCAAATTTTCGTTTGTCTCGTAGCATTTTTAATATACTTCCCAAACATCCTTAAATGTGTGTGCTTATTTATTATTATTAATATTAAATAATTCGATATATATTAATACTAAATGTATAAAAGAATTTTAGTCTTTCAATCTTGGCCAACAGTGCTGTCTTTTCAGGCCCATTTGCCACAAATTAAAAATATAGCCCATGCACCTACGGCAATATACATCTAATGGTATATGCTTTAATCATTTATTTTTGTATGAACCGAAATCGCATCTATCTAAGCAACATTAACAGTTTATCGTCAGTGTTTTGTTTTTATAAAAAAAATACTTGTAAATATTCTTTATATTTTGCCGAATTAACACCAAATAAAATTTTTTGATGACCGTTGGATCGATGTGATTCCGAAACGTCCAAGATAATCAAATAGAGTTTTTTTTTATCACCTGCTGGCTACCTACATCTACCTAATCCTAAGAATATACATTTTAAAGAGAATCTAAAAAAATACACCCATTCCAAAAAAAAAAAATCTGGTGTGACTGGCGCACAGCACACAACTTTCTCTTACCCTTCTTACCCTTCGGTAATCGAAAATTGTGTTCTGTGTCACACCAGATTTTTCGTGTTAAGATATATTTAGTTTCCTGCGATATATTAGAATTCAAGATGTGAAATTCATAAGTATGGGAAAATATTTATATTTTGTTACCATGGCAACCATTTCTCCTATCTCCTCTATGAAGTACATGAGTAAAATGGTCTTCAGAAGATTTCAATGGCAAAATGAGAATATACATTTCAAAGAGCATCTAAAAAATAATTGATTTTTGAGTTTTAATCAAAATCGTTGGAGCGAATTTTGAGAAAATCTAAAAAAACTGAAAAAGTACATCAGTAATATACTAGAACTCTTTGGTATATTTTGATTAAAAGCTTATTTTCACGTCCTAGCGGGGTGACTAACTTAAATATAAAATTTCAACCTCATAGCTCAATTTCTTCATGCTTAAAATTGAACACACTCGCGAAAACCACTTTTTTTGGATTCAGGTGACCTCAAAACGTGTATATCCATCAAAATCTCGACATCGAATTTTTGACTTGAATCCAATACTTTCTCTCTATATATATATTACATATATAGAGGTAAGAGAAAGTAATAAATTTGTTGGCGTTTTTGTTTTTGTTTCATTCTTAGACTAAAACAACAATGTTAAATAAAATGGCTAGATTCCGAACATACTCTCCCACCCAACATTCCTGTGGCTGGACCCTTCACGAATAATGATGCAATTTTCTACACATCGAAACACGACTCATTTATGAGCAAATCAGAGGAGGAACTTGAATTTCAGTTTGGTGTTGGAAAATGGGGGTGTAAAACTGAGTTTAGCGTGAGAGAACACTTTACACTTAAATTGTAGAAATTAAATTTTCTTCCTTAAGGAATGTATTTAAATATTCAAAAGGAGGGGGGGGGGGATTTTGTAATTATTAGACGTAATCGTTATTATTTTAATAACATTTTCAACCAGAATATAACTAGATTTAGACATTTATTTAACCTCATAAACGTGATTCTCGTTTGAATATTCATTTTATTTCAAGAAACATATTTTTTTATTTTTTTTTTAACTATTACCAAACGTTTCTTAATAATTAACAAGTGTTATAATTGTTATTATTTTCTAATTAGAAAATTAAATTAAAAATAAAAAAATTTAAATTACTAGCTGCATCACCCACCTTCGGCTGGTGTGGAGTGTTTCGTCCCCTTGAATACCCCCTCCCCCCTTCCTCTAAATCCTCGATTTTTTCAAAATCATGGATCGTAATTTTTCAGACAATTCGTTCCATATAAATAAATATCCCGTTATTATTAAATATAATAACTTAAACTTATAATAATTGGAAATAGGATGCGTAGAAGCCAAGAAAATTAAATTAAAAAACTTTTATTTAATTATTAATTTATTGGGCCCTCGGGGCTTAGTGTAGGGGTTAGCGTCCTAACCTCGTATACCAAAAGTAGCGGGTTCGGACCCCAGGCAGTCCGATGATTTTATTTAAACCATTTGGTATCCAAATGGTGTCCCAATAGATATATTTACAAATAACGGGTACGGTATCGTAAAAAGTCTTAAATGGCCCGAGTTGCCCGACAAGACTGTGTGAATGTGTGTGTGAGAATGAAAAAAAGTGTGAATGTTTAAAAAAAAAAAAAAATTAATTTATTAACCTGACTTGAGGATTCTTGCCGCGAAAACATATTTAAAAAGTAACAAATAGTCTCACAATCAGTTCAAAAAAAAAAAAAAAAAAAAAAAAAAAATTAATAATAGTCTTTTCTAAAGGATATTACAGGATGTCAAAGGCTACTCGAAGATTGTGGTGAGTGTAATGTTTAGAAAAAATTAAAAAAAAATTTTATTATTATTTTTTATTTCTAGTACTTATATTTCTAGGCCAACCAGTGTACATTATTGGTTGTACTATGGATTGAAACCAATAATGTACACTGGTTGGCCGATAAGTACTCGAAATAAAAAATATTAATAATAAAATTTTTTTTAAATTTTTTCTAAACATTACACTCATCACAATCTTCGAGTAGCCTTTGACATCCTGTAATATCCTTTAGAAAAGACTATTATTTTTTTTTAAATTTATTAACCGTCGACGTTTCGGTTGCTAATCACGACCTTCATCAGAACGATCAATTGTTAAATACATAATATAGAGTATTATTTTTAATTGCCATTGTCAATTATATTGAATGTTAGAAGCTCCACACAAGGGTGGATACAAGGGGGGAGTAAAGGGGTAATTACCCCTCCCCCGAGATTTGAAAAAATACTTAAAAAAAAAAAATTATTTTTTAATGAAAAATTTTAAAATTAATAACAATTTTATTTGTATTTATATTCTGGCAAACAAGTATAGAATGCGCCTTTAAATTACCGAAATTAAGAAAAGATTGTGTGCTGTGCGACCAGTCACACCAGATTAATCCCCCCCCCTTCCTGAGAAACACCTCTGGATCCGCCCTTGGCTCCACAGTACACATCTTTCTCTTGCCGTGCTGTGCGACCAGTCACACCAGATTTTTTTCTTTAGTAAAAATTCCCTCGTGACTCAAATAATCACTCTATTTTTCCCTGTTGTGAAAATCATTCGACCCTTTTCTTTTTTTAGTATACGACTCTCATCTGATCTTTTTTAAACTCAACTCAACTGTGAATTGTTATGTCACACTTAGAGAAATCCTCGTGCCCCCCCCCCTCCCCCTAACGCGTTACGTAATATGTAGACGACCACTTAAATTATTTTCTTCAATTTATAATAAATATCAACATTGATAATTTACAAAAATAATTTTAAAATAATGTAAGTTATATGATATGATAAAGTAACGGTGATGGTTATCATCAACTATCTCTAATGTAACATATCCCATCCAATTTATATAGTATACACATATACACTTTAATATTACGCTTACATACTTATATTTCATTATAAACTACTCACTCTCACTCATGTGTTGTATACAAACTTTAATGATAGTTAATGAATCTCTCATTTGACAATGAATATACAATTTTTACTGAGATGCCTGAATTATTGATGAAATGCGTTCAATCACACCAGACTTTTTTTTATTGATCTTTTTCTTTTTTAAAAGTGAAACTTTTATTTGATGGCCTCAAATTTATTCGTTCTTCTATTATCAAGCCGTGACGTCAAAGGCTGTGACGCTATAAGCCATGACGTCACAAGCCGTGACGACAAAAATAGGAAATTTCAAATTTAATATATATGACGAATTATAAAAAAATAATTGTGAGATTTAATTATTCAATTTTTAAATTGTTAAAATATAATTTTTAAAATAATTTATTAAAATCTTCAATTACTAAATAAATATTGTTCTCAGTTTTTAACATGCCTCTATTGATTTCCCATTTTCCAATTATTAAGTTAAAATTAAAAACGCGATTTTAAAACCCTTAATTGAATAATTTTCAGTTAAACGCCTACGATCCGAAAAAAAAGTTTCACTTGCATCGTCGTTTCATAAATCCACACAATGATTTTTTTTTTTATCCGTTATAAACACTTTAAAATGTTGGAAAATGAAATATATCGTTCTCTAAGGGAAAATTCTATTCTTCAGAAATTAATAAATTATTTTAAAGTTGATTTTTTTTTTATACACGTATATATAAAGGCTTCTCTCCCCCCCCCCCCCCCCCCCCCCCCCCCCCCGCCTCCTCTCATTCTTCAATGACTCGAATAAAAAGCAAAGTTCGGGGGCTCCAGGCTGATAAATCACTCGTTTGATTTTTTCCAACAACTGAAGGTGATAACACGTTTCGGTCCATATATCATTTTTATCGGCATGCTGTAATTTTAAGATCCAACAATAGATATCATTATTAATGACTTGTTTTTTACTTTCTCTTACCTATGTATATATGTAATATATATATAGAGAGAAAGTATTGGATTCATGTCAAAAATTCGATGTCGAGATTTTGATGGATCTTCACGTTTTGAGGTCCCCTGAATCCAAAAAAGTGATTTTCGCGACATGGTCTGTCTGTGTGTGTGTGTGTGTGTGTGTGTGTGTGTGTGTGTGTGTGTGTGTGTGTGTGTGTGTTCAATTTTAAGCATGAAGAAATTGAGCTAGGAGGCTGAAATTTTATATTTAAGTTAAACACCCCCCGGGACCGGAAAAATAAGCTTTTAATCAAAATCGGCCTAAGAGTACTAGTACTTTACTGATGTACTTTTTCAGTTTTTTTCGATTTTCTCAAAATTCGCTCTAACGATTTTGATTAAAATTCAAAAATCAATTATTTTTTAGATGCTCTTTCAAATGTATATTCTCGTTTTGCCCTCAAAATTGTTTGAAGCACACTTTACTCTTGTGCTTCATAGGAAAGATAGGAGAAATGGTTGCCATGGTAACAAAATATAAATATTTTCCCATGTTTATAAATTTGACATCTTAAATTCTAATATATTGGCGGAAACTAAATATATTTCGACACAAAAAATCTGGTGTGACAAGCACAGAACACAACTTTCTCTTACCGAAGGTAAGAGAAAGTTGTGTGCTGTGCGCCAGTCACACCAGATTTTTTTTTATATATATGTCTGTGTTTGAGGTAAAATAATAAAAGATTAAAATCAAAGAATAAAAATTTCATATCTTTTATATCAATAAAAGGGTGCGAGGGATTAAATTGAATGGATAATTAAAAAAAAAAAAAAAAACTTCTTTTATCTAAGTTTGAGTGTAATTGATTCTAATATTTTTTTTTTTTTTTGTAGTTTTGTGAGATTTTTTTTTTTTTGTCTAAGAGCCCCTAGGGCAAAATTGAAAGAGCATTCTAATTTAAATTCTTTAAAATGTACAGAAAATTTTAGAGATATGACCGGTCGCACAGCACACAACTTTCTCTTACCTTGGAAAATCGACAGTTGTGTCAACCCAGAGTTTTTGTGTCGAGATATATTTAGTTTCCGACAGTACGGTACAGTGAGCGCCAAAAGTGCCTGATCTCGATGCCTTGAGCTTAGGCAACCTAAATGCACAGCGGTCGGATGAGTTGCGTTAATAGTAGCTTCGCCCCCTTCAGTTGCATTAAAAGATATTATTTATTTATTTTAAAAAATATTTATGAAATCTAAAATATTTTTCTAAATGAAATAAAATTAAAACTTTTTTCTCATATTTTGTTATAGGCCTAATTTAGTTATGAAATTTTTTTTAAATCTGTGAAGAAATTAATTTGTGATAATGAAAGTTTGAATTGAAGCTTTAATTAAAATATACATTGAATTAACATCTATATCTATATATATATATAATTCACTAATGTCCGTCCGTCTGTCTGTCTGTCCGTCTGTCCGTCTGTCACGCTCTATTTAGGCAACTTCCCGTTGGAATTTTGAAATGAAATTTTTTATGCATAAAGGGGAACTTCTCGGGATTTGAGGAAAATTATTTTCATCCCGAAATTCCCACAACTTTTTGAGTTATTAATTTTTAAAGTTAGGATTTCTCTCATAGGAAATGTATAGAGAAATATTTATGTATTCTTTTCATTTGTGTATTACATGAATGTAAACAAATCATCAAGCTGGCACTGAATTGGAATCGAATAATAATAATTTTTTTTTATAATTAAGAAGAAAAGGGCCCTCGGGGCTTGGCGTAGAGGTTAGCGTGCTAGCAGTATTTAAAAAAAAAAAAAAATTATATATAATAGGCCTACATAATAATTTTAAAAAGATGGAGGTTGGCACAAAAAAAGTTTAGGAAACAGTGGATTACGGCGGAGGCGTAACTAGAATTTATTTATTTATTTTTTTTTTGACAATCTATGAAAAGAATATAATAAAATCTCCATCAATGGGCTATATCTTAGATGCCCTAGGGCGCCTAAGTCGGTATCGAGGGGCGCCTGGGGCGGGGGGGGGAAGTCAGACACTTGTCACAGGCTCTTCGTAGGCTTGTTAAGTACTGATCTATACATTTAAATATTTCTAGCATATCATAGATATAAGCTTCCAATTAAATTTCTTTTTTTTTAATATTTCTAATCGAATATTTTTAAGTAGACTAATCTCTTAAAAAAAAAACCCTTCTTAGCCGTTACTAATCCAGCAGCCATAAAGAAAGTAGCAAAGCAGATGGTGGTTGTAGACAGACAGACAGACTCTTGGCACGTCAATGGCTTTTCTATAGAACTTGGTGAACGTAGAACGTGACCGAGGAGGAAATTAATTACGACCCTTTGGGCTGGAGTAGAACAAGTGCTGGCTCTAAAACTCCTAGGGAGAAATTGTCAATCCACAAATGGAAGAACCTTCCATTAATTAAAGGGTTATTCCCTCCAACCCTCCCCCCCCTCCTTTTCAATCTTTAATATAATTTCATCTTCTGTACCGGATATTATAGAATAAAGTTTTAGGCTAAATTCTCAAATGAAATCGCTAATGAATTAAAAGGATGAAATTTACAATAGCTATTATTTTGGATATTAGGCTAGTCAAATTCGACATTAAATTCGCGATGTTTATCTGAGAGTGTGAAACCACATTAAAAAAAAAAAAAAAAAAGTTGTGCTTCCTGTGTATCACGTGAAAAACTGCAAAATTTTCGGACTTTTTTTTCAGTTTTTGCAGTTCAACTCAAAAACTATGACCTTTTTGACATTAGTTGCTTATACCATTTTGAAACTCTATTAAACTTGAAACAATTCAAGCCAATCCACAGTTCCGTATCTCTAATAATTTTCGAGATATGATGTTTGAAAAATTCACAAATGTTACAATTTTCAGTTTTGCTTATGTTTAAAACAGAATATCGGCTTAAACGCTCATGCTTAAAGAAAAGTTGTGAGAAATTAAGTTTTAGCACATTTAATTACCTTTCATTTAAGCGCAATACGGGACCAGTAACCCTTATAGTTCTCTTGTAATAATAAAAAAACAAAAATTGCAATAATCAAATTCTACATTAAAATCACAAAACTAAATATAACGCTGTTTTTTTTAGTATTTTATTTGGACCCTTTGGGAGAGTGTGAAACCACATTTTGCAGCAAAAAAAAGTTGTGCTTCCCGCCTAATACGTGAAAAACTGCAAAATTTTCGGACTTTTTCAGTTTTTGCAGTTCAATTTAAAAACTATTGACATTAGTTGCTGCTATTATTGCAATTTTTGTCAAGAGAACTATAAGGGTTACATAAAAAGAAAGACACACATGGTTTATATATAATTTTTTTTTTTTTTTGAAAACTTAAATAATAAAGAATATATATACCTATAAAATAGTTTACATTAAAAAAAAAAAGTTATATTAAAAAATACATGCTCTTTTTATATTAGCGTGATATTTGGTTAAGTCAAAAAAAATTTTTTATGATTAAAATCCTAAAAGGGTTGAGAATAATAATAATAATAATAATAATTTCTATTGATATACGTAGTAATAGCAGCTACGTTTTTCTTTTTTCGTATCATATAAAATGCAGAATAATAAAATTCAGCATAATAAGTAAAAAAAAAGAGAAGGGGAGAAACAGGGAATAAAAAAGTAAAATTTCATTTAGCGGTTGTAAAAAAAAAGAAAAAAAGAAATCATATATTGAGTAAATAGAGAAAGAGAGAGGGGTGGGGGAGGAACTAACTACACAACTATAAATTCTCAAGATTAAATTTTATATTACTTTAATGAGAATAATCATACTATGTTCATTAACACATTTTAATATTCACAAAACACTCAGTGGTTAATAAGAAATTTTTTATTAGGAAGGGTTGTTAAAAAAAAAGCAACCAAATTGCAAAAATTTCCCACTCAACAACTGCCCTGCTAAGTTTTGTAACTTCGTTGCATTTTTGTTTATTTATAATTTATACGAGGGTAGGTCAATAAGTCGGTGACTTTTTGAATTTCCCGCCTCTTAACTGAAATGGCAACACTGCTCCTGTGAGCTGGCAACTATCAGCTGACTCATTAATAGCAGACTACCTCGTGATTTGAGAAGACAATGCAAAAAGTGCACACATGTGCAAAAATCCATGGAACAATTGGATGAGGTGTAAAAGGTCAGCGACCCTTGAAATGCCTCTATACCCGAGTGAAAACCGCAATTAGGAGTTGAAATTAATCTATTTATTTTTTATTTTATTTATTTGAATTCCGACCTTAGTCCTGATACTCCAGGGTATATAGAGAAATTAAGAAGATACCGGGAGAGGAAGCCTACCTCAGGGACACAACCCCAGGCAAAAAGAACAGGGAGATTTGGGCGAGAATGAGATGTGGCAACTCCCTCCAAGGGGAAAAATCTGGTGGGAGGACACAAGCTGCAGAATGTGTAGTAGAGAGGAGGAAAGCCCGGAACACATCCTGCGATGTCTATGCTTCAAGATGAGAGTACCGGATCACCTAAAGGAACTAGGAAGAGAAAATTGTCAGATATCTTGAAGAAGGCCCCGGAAAAGAAAACTTTGACGTTATGGAATTTTTTGGGAAGAAATAGCAAAAGAAGAGAAATTTTAGTACATACATAGGAGGGAAGGAGAAGATTATGTTTTATCATTTCGATTTACAAGTTTCCGACGTTTACTCATCAAAAAATTATGAACTCGTTGATTCACTGTGAAGCATACTGACTTTTTGTACAAAAAGATAGATGTATTCAAAAATTTATTCCAATTGGTTATTAATAAATAGAGACTTATGGAGATGATATTAAGTCCTAGAGAATGGACAAAAAGTAGGTTATCTCTAAATCTTTCAAAGTAAACTCAAACTTGAATATTGTACTGAGATAGTTTGAAATACGAGAGAAGGTCAATAAGCCCGTGACTTTTTGAATTTTCCGCCTCTTAACAGAAGAATGGCAACACTGCTCTTGTCAGCAGGCAACTGTCTTCTCAAATCAAGTGAGGTAGTCTGCTATTAATGGATGTCCAACAAAAACTAAATGAGCCAGCTAGTTCAAATTTCGACGGGAGTCAGCTGAGCAGTGTTGCCATTTCAATTAAGAGGCGGGAAATTCAAAAAGTCTCGGACTTATTGACCTGCCCTCGTATAATATTAGTTTTTTTGTAGTAGCCAATAAAAAAGACAACGAAGTTGCAAGACTCTCGCTCTTACAAGGCAGTATTAATTTTAAAAATATTAATTTAAAAAAGCCACGAAAAAGTAAAAGTCTCTAGCTCTTATCCGGGTAGTTACAATATATTGCGAAAGTTTTACAACTTTGTTACCTTTTTTTTTTATTAATATTAGCCTATCTGACTAGGCACGGAACACGCCAAAAGCCCGCCATGTAGCTAGTAACGGCCACGTCAAC